>CM023481.1:31451512-31537436 GCA_013339685.2 Hyalomma asiaticum | reverse complement strand
TCTCCTCACCCCCGGACTACAGGCACACAAACTCTCGCGCACATCGCACAGACCCGGTCTCAAGTGTTCTGTCCATGCGCCCGCATAGACAAAGGGTGACGCATGTGCGCTTCACACTGTTATACACATTATACTGCCCAAACACACCAACACAGGCACACACTTAGGCGCGCACATGACAACAAGGAAAGGTGAAGAAGCAAATTATTTTCCTTTCATGCGGGTAGACACGAAAAACCAGGCTTGTATTGTTGAAAAGTCGAATGGGTGGTCCTTATAACCACTTCATCACTGCTGTTTGGCTCAACACTTGGCATCATTAGGTTACCGCTGTCTTAAGTCATTGCTCTGTGAAGAGCGTTTTAAGCGACAGTAGCATAAAGACAATAGGTTTATGGTAGGACTAGTCGGTTCATGGTTTAGTTGGTTCATGGTTCCCCTAAATTAATAAAAAATGTGACAAGTAGCAGTGCACTGTGTAATACGTCAGCTGAGTCCGATAATGGCCCGAGCAATATTTCTGAAATGCTGAGTGAACTGGTTGGCTGGACAGAAACAAATTGTTCGAGCTATTGCCGATATGAAGTCTTTTCACAAACTGGTCAACAAGCGTTTCGATGCCTTGAAATCAAGTGTAAGTGCCCTTGAAAAAACCGCCGCCGAACCTCTTGTTTCGTTCGGTCAATTCTGCCCTGACATAAGTTCCTTATCTCGGGCTGTCTCGGACTTGGCTGTCTCGGACCTTGGAAACCTTTCCAGGCGTAACAACATAATTATACACGGAATTGATTAATCAGACAGCGATAAAACCACCCCACTTTTCTCAAAGGTAAAGCAGATTTTTGCATAAAAATTTGAAGCACCTTGCCCGCCTGTTGAGCGCTGTCACAGTATTGGCACCAGACGGGAAGGTCGATCACGCACATTTTGCGAATACTGAACTTCAGCAACAAAACTGAAGTAATGAAATCTGTTTCAAAACTGAAAAGAGCGCAGTTTAACATCACTAAAGACTTATGAGTGAAAGTGCGTGCCACTCGTAAAAAACTTTGGGCAGCGACCTCTTCGTTCCGTGACCGCGGTTCTGTGGTAAAGTTGCGTTGCGACCATGCTTTCATCAATGGTGTTCGCTACAGTTGGGATGACGCATCAAGCTCCCTATTGAACGAATCGCGTCTGTCCGTAAACACCTCCGTGAGCAATTGCAACGTCCTTCCAAGATTGTCAGACGCACTCCCAGCTACATCGTCTTCAGCATGACAGGCCCATGACTCATGCAATGCCGCTTTTCTACACATCAATGCAAGAAGTTTAGTTAATAAGTTCCCGCAGTTCCATTGTCTTGTAACAACTTACACCCCTCATTTTATTGGTGTCACAGAGACCTAGCTTCACGATCAAATGTTTGACTCTGAATTGACACCACCCGATTATGTAGCTGTGCGAACAGACCGTCAAATTGGCAAGGGAGGTGGAGTTGCCCTTTTTCTAAAAACAGATCTAAAGTTTTCTGTTATCTCTCCCCCAGCCGAGCTCGCATCCTTTTGGTGTAAATTGTACATAGGCAATAAACATATTGTCATCTCTGTTTTCTATCATCCACCTGGCTCATCAACTGATAACTTTCCCTTCTTGCCGATTACATCAACATGCACAATTTTCATGCATGTAGTCTAATCCTAATGGGCGACTTTAACACGCCTGGCATTCACTGGCCCCGCCCTTTCATATCATGGTTCTTTAGGTAAAGAACTGGTTAATTTTTCGCTGCATTTTGGGCTTACGCACATAGTTGATGGTGCAAGAAGAAAGAATGCATGCCTAGACCTGGTTTTCTTTAGTGCAGACTTTGTTGATAAGCTGTATGAATGCGAAATAATTGCTGGGATTTCTGATCACAAGCAGTGTTCATTTCCTTCAAATGCCCTGTCTCAAACACACACGTTGCTATTCAAACTTTTTTCGGCTTCACTCTCTCTGACGATACATCTATTCTTGAAGCTCTATCTGAAAACGACGAACCATTCGTTATGCTTAGTAAAGGCTGTGTTGTGAATGCCCTAGTTCGTGAGTTTGAGAACATCGTTCATCTATGCATTCATCGCTTTGTTCCCATTAAAAACGAAAAAAGGTCGCGCCATTCCGTGGATGAACAGAGAGATTTTGCAGCTATTTCGCCGTGTTAGGCACCTCAGGTGCTCTAAAAGCATTGACGACCCCATTACCAATGCCAGATTCACATCCGCCAAGGAGGAACTTAAGTAGAAAAGAAAGCTCGCCAGAGACTTCCTCTATGGTGTCGAGGTATCGGTGCTACTTAAAAATAACCCACGCAAATTTTGGCGTTCTGTCATGCCTACTGATTCTGCATTTTGATTTAGTATCGAAGGCGAAAGTGTAAATGATCCCATGCGCATATCTAACGCATTTAACGAATACTTTCCTTCTGTCTATGCATCTGATTCTCAAGCGTGTCCAGTTTTTGATATACATTGAGATCATTCCATTCAAGACATTACAATTAGTATTAACAGTGCTTTTAATTTGATGTTAAAACTAGACACCAAGAAATCCTGTGGCTCAGATGATGTTCCCAACTCGTTTTCACTGCGTTATTCTCAATGGGCCTCTCGTCACCTTGCTATTATATTTAAAAATCTTTAGAAACTAGTACCGTTCCTTCATCTTGGAAGTTTGCAAGAGTAATACCTTTGTACAAATCAGGTAGCCAGTCCAACATAACTAATTATAGACGATTTTCTTTGAATCCCTATTCATGCATAATGTTAGAGCACATAATATACAAACACATAATGTATTTTCTAGAGTCAAACCTTATTTTAAGTATTCCACAGCATGGCTTCAGAAGTGGTTTCAACACCATCACGACACTAACTGAATTCGCTTACAATATTGCCTATCATTTAGACCACCGCAATCAAATCGATGCACTTTTTATCGACTTCTCCAAAGCCTTTGACACGGTACTACATTCTCATCTTTTGCATAAACTACACATCATCCTCAAGATTTCACGTCTGGTTGATTGCATTGCTAGTTTCCTTCATAATCGCTCTCAGTACGTCGACTACTGTTCCACAAGGTCGTCAGTTCTAGAGGTAGGCTCTGGGGTCCCACAAGGGTCCGTCCTGGGCCCTTTGTTCTTTTTAATTTACATAAATTACCTTCAAGGAAATGTATCCTCGAACATTCGCCTTTACGTAGATGATTGCGCTTTATATGACGTGATTGTTTCCGCAGCTGAGCAAAAGCGTCTGAATGACTCATTTAATTCGTTACGTGTTTGGTGTGAGAAATGGAAAATGAACATTAATTTCAAAACAAGTGTTGTTTCGTCCTTTGCAAAAAAAAAGTAATGCCGGTTACTGCAACATACTCCTTCAACGGTTCCTCCTTAACCAGAGTTATGCAGCACAAATATCTTGGTGTCACATTTACTCATGATCTTTCATGGTCTACTCACATTGCTTTAACATGTACTAAAGCTTTAAGACAACTAGGGAACCTACGTCTAACAATGCAGAATGCCCGAAAAGATATTAAAATTTTAATGTAAAAATCTCTTGTTCGCCCTATCATTGATTATTCTTCCACGGCCTGGTCACGTTATAGATAATGCAACGTACTCAGACTGGAAGCAGTTCAAAAGAAAGCTGCCTGCTTCATTTTTCGCAGATACGACCGCTACTTCTCACCCTCATCAGCATTACATGAGCTAAAGATAGAACCTCTTTCGCTACGTCGTGATGTAGAATTATCAAAATTTTTGCACAACATAATCAACAATTCATATCGCATTTCAAACACAGCTTTCTTGTCATCTGCCAAGCCTTCCTCTATGCGTAGCTTTCTCGTACTTTCTACCTTTTTTGCGCGCACTGACACATTGAGGTATAGCTACTTTCCCCGAACTAAACAATTATAAAATTCCGTACTTGTCACATTCGATCACTCACCCGTAAGATTTTGTGACTGTTCTTGTTGAAAATCATAATGTATAAAAAGCCTAATAGCTTTATTGTTATCAATTGTTTTTGTTTTATTGTTACTTCTCTGGTATCTTTGTATGTTCCGATTTTTCCTGCACTGTACAATCCCACTCCTGCAATAGCTCTTTCACAGGCCTGCAGTATGTAAAATAAGAAATAAGAATAAGTTAGTTCTAAAGGCGTACCGATGAGTGGGCAACTTGTCACGTGCGTTTGTGAGGGTCATCTTCCAAATGTCCCCACGTATCGTAAAAGACATCGGTTGTAAGTCCGTCACTGCCTAGATTCTGTGTGCCGTTAAAAATGCCGTCGCTCACTCTCCCTTCTTTCCGACAGTAGCTAAATAAATGTAACCTTATGTTTCTCCGTTATCTTTCGCATGCTTCTAATATTTGCCTTTGTTATCTTCTGTGTTTACATTCATTTTGCTTTCGAATTTCTTCTCTTTCGCACTGGCGTATCTCTTCATGGATACTCTTCTTTTGATTCCTCGCCATTGTGTTGCTTTCGTCCAGTGGTTATACTACATGCGATAAATAAATGTTTCAAATGTCTCACGTGCCACCTACACAGGTTCTTCGTGCATTTCACGGCAATCATCTGTCGGGCCTGTCCCAAGCCCCCAAAGGTGTTACCCGTGCTGCAAGGTCCGGTATGGAGAATGGCCATTCGGTAAAGCATTGCCATGACTCCCACGTGCATCCGCCTGCACAGAGACCCGTATCCTTCCTCGCCAATCCAGCCGCGAAAAGAGAGCTCGATATCTATTGCACCAGGAGATCCCGTTGGTTCCCCGCAGACTTTCGAGAGCACCTACGGTTGAAGTGCGCCTGTTCTCCTCGTGGCCTCAATCACATTATAGAAGTTGGCTATTAATGAGAATTGTTTTGCGCTAGCTCTGTGTTATGCGAGTCTCTGCTGACGTGCGGGCGCGAATTCGTAAAGGTAGACATCATCCTATTTTGTGCAATCCCAGATTCTAATTCCGCAGGATATACAATGGCTAGAGCTCTTACCAGGCTTTTGTCACGTAACAAATCAAGCAACAGGCAACATCTTGCGCTGTGTACGCAGAAGCTACTCCACCATGGTTATACCGCGAAGATCGTTTCACCCTTTTCCAAAAATAAGTAATGTCATTCTGCATAGGCGCAGGGCCTGCGCTTCCCGAAAATTTGTTCACGGGTTCTTCACAGGTTTGCCTTTATTTCTTGCACTAGGATACATGCAAGCGTAACCCTTGTACTGCCTTCGAATGCCGATTGCCTAGAATATGCCGAAATTTTTTATCATGGCTTTCGGTTCTATTTCAGTCCCCTTCAAGAAGCTAGCTCTTTAGTAGAGACAGTACAATGAACTCTCTTTCGTCAGGAGGTTTGGCCATCATAAAGTAAATGGTTTAAAATAATTCTTTAGTAGCCTACAATTCACGGTACGACTGCGGTAGCATTTTTGGCAGCATTGCCTGCCTTGTGCGGAATGGAAAACGGTACGTTCACCGCTAGGTACATATGGCCAATTTTCTAGTGTTTTTCTTTCTGCGTACGAAAATACAAGGCAGTCGATACCCACTGCCTGTGCCGGCCATCATTAGGATGTCCTGCACCATATGTTGTGTTTTGCTAAGCCCTCCACTTAAACCGATTTCCAAACTTCAGAAACAAATGAAGAAGACAGCAGTACTGTAATAGTAAAAAAGAAGGCAACAGCAAGGTACATTACTAAACAGACTAGAATAACTACCGACCACGTCGGTCAATCCAGTATACAAAGTGTTTTCGGAAATGCTTTCAAAAATTTTGAGAAGGGGCTCTTTGAGAAAAACGAAAAAACTATTCTCGAGGAAACTCTTAGATTTGTGCAACGACAACCTCTGCTCACGATGCTTCGCAAAGATCGGTATGGCCATTTCGAAATGTACGATGTGCTACTTGCCTTAGCTAGGAGGCCTTGCCGCTCATCATAGACAGGAGAAAGCGTTCTTTTTTGCTTACCCCCGCACATTCCCGTACATTCCCGTTTTTGCCCATTCCCGCGCCGAAGACATGGGAACACGTGACCAAAGGACGTGACGTTCAGGCGTGGTTTCCAGCCATCCTTTTGCAGCGAGTTTTGGTTTCCACGTGCGAGGATATCACGACCTCCAAGCCTCCATTGAATGACTTCCTTTCCACCACAAATTGGTGCTGCAGTATAGTCTGCTCGGCTACTAAATACACACACGGCGTTGGAAAACGCGGCGGAACGCTGGTAATTGAAAAAAGTAGCCGGTAATTTTGATCTTTTAGCTATTTGTCCCCCAATATCACGGAAGCCCGCCAAACGTGACGCTTGGCGTATAGGGGATTTATTATTTTTTTTCTCGAAAAATCTTTTTTAGGAACTTTAGGAAGCGTCCGGCGTAGCATCCGTTATAATGCTCTCGTTGATCGGTGGAGAACTGCAGTCAGTAAGCACGGAGGAATTTCATTTCACGGCAAGTATTAGAAATACGCAGATTAGCAAACACCTGATGCTTGCCTGTTTCAGTGATCGGCTGCCAACGTTCTTTGCGACCGACAATATTTAGACTAAACGCACTCTTCAATGCGAACAGCAGTGATTTCTGTTATTACAGCTGGGCAAAATATTGTAAAAGGCCAGCCACGGTGGTGTAAAGGCTACAGTGCTCTGCTGAAGAACCAAAGTTCGCGGAAATTAATCCTGGCAGCGGGGCTGCATTTCGATGGAGGCGAAATGTTGAGGCCAGTGAACTGCGTTGTGTCGGTGCATCTTAAGAAGCCCAGGGGGTTAATATTTCCGGAGCGCTCAACTACTGCGTCTGTTATAATAAGATCCTGGTTTTAGGAAGCTCAACCCGCAGTTCAATCAATCAATCAATCAATCAATCAATCAACCAACCACCCAATCAATCAATCAATCAATCAATCGATCAATTATATTCTAAAAATGAAAACAAATCGCCTTAAAGGCCTGCACCTCTCATATATTCCGTTTAACGTAGAGTGCTTCATATTCCTGGGAGATTAATACTGCCATTTGTGGCCCTGTTAACGCCATCGTATGCTGCACATTGTAATAAGCTGGACATGTATATTGTATTGCCACACATACGCACTCATAGGAGGCATGTGGATAAAAAGTTAAAAAATGCACCGGTGAAACAAGGAAGTCGTCGATTTCCTTGATTTAAAATAACCTATCCGATTTGACTATCGACGCAAAAAGAACGTTATCTTCGTCAAATACTCGCATTAGAGCCATCTTCCTATTACTATCACCTTTTTTTATTGCCCATGCTCCCAATGCGTTAGAGAAGGCACTAGTTACTGCGAAGAAAAATATATGCACAAAAATGCAATAAGTTGGAAATTCAGTAAGAAAGCCCTCTCAGTCTCAATTCTCACTTTTGTTGCGTAATCAGGGGAATAAGTTAATAACCCCCAAGTCTTTTTACGCACGTCTGTTTAGACTACCTTGGCAAATCTGCTCCAATTTTTTCCTAACCACATACAGCTGCAATTTCTGTGAGTGAATCAGTCATCACCGTGTAGCGGGACAAGAGCAACCTCATATCTATGATCACTTCGAAGGAGATTACGCCGATATGACGAACTATTGTTATTCTTTTTCTTCTGTTCTGATAGTTGTCTTTATTTACTCCTAAAATTTGAGTTGGTCGCTAGTATTGAAAATAAACGTCATTACACTTCATGCAGCTGACCGCCGCCGTCCATCTCCGGAAGCAATCAGCGGCCGCATGGTCCCCGGTGTGTTCACCACGTAGAAGTTTGTAAAGCGTGTTCAAAGGCAGTTGTTCGAAGAACCTCTTCGCACCTCAGGCGATCACGACTTGCAGTAGGCTGTGATCGTTCTGCACGAGTTGGTCCATGACGAGAGCTGCATGACGCTCACTGGTGTAACCGCTGGATACGTGAGAAGACCACAGCGTTTTCATGAAGTGATTCAGTTCCCGAACGCCGTACAGCCGCGCCGACACAACCT
This sequence comes from Hyalomma asiaticum, assembly GCA_013339685.2. Lineage (NCBI taxonomy): Eukaryota > Metazoa > Arthropoda > Arachnida > Ixodida > Ixodidae > Hyalomma > Hyalomma asiaticum. The sequence goes on along the minus strand of CM023481.1, from coordinate 31,529,421 downwards.
CCTCCATGGCTGCGTAACCTCATGTTTTTAGTGGCATTTCGTTCATTCTCGAGTGGTGAAACGACGATTTATAACACCATTACAGATGTGGGTCATACCCAGACTGCTCGGCCTGGTTAGGGGCATGTTCCACGGCAGATTGCATGTTAACGCTCCAGTCTGTGTGAATTAAGTCCCTGTGGAAATGCGCGTTCAGAATTGCATAACACATTCTGTTTGGGCAATGGAATGGAACCATTTTTTGTAGATGGCGATTGTAATACAAACGATAACAAGCAGACACGAGACAGAGGTGTAGGAATCAAAGCAATGCCGCTGCGGTGCCGTGCACACACCCACTCACCCACTCGAATAAACGTCCTCAATAAATCTACTTCATTAGCAGTTGTTGTTGGTGTTTGTTTAACGTGAATTCCAGTTGTTGTAGTCTGTGTTATGCGCTCTCATAGCAACGTAATAAGGAGTAAATGTGGGCGCATATCGCTCAGCATACGTCTGTGCACTTTCGCTCTAACTCGAAAAAGTACTCCAACAAACGGCGCCTATGAGATGGCTAATAACTATGGATAAGCATATCACCGCACAGGAGAATGCACTTCGCGAAAACAGACATCTAACGACTAAAGTGAGTGCTGACGGTTATGTAGAATCGTGAACAACCCTTTGGGGGCCACACCGCTGTGAGCTCCATTTTTCACTGAATTTACGCAAGGATGTTGATGCTACTCGCCCCAGCTTTCATTATTCCGAGCCATTCAGTAAAGGCGAATTCACCTTGGTGGTATCGCATGACATCTATTGTCATAATGGGTGCAATCTGCGGAATTGTTTAGTGAGGCTTCATAGCAGGCATAACGTTCTCGTTCAGTTTACAATTCGTGATGGTCCGCTTTGGTTTGGAGGATCGCAGTGTGCTGTTTTGAAAAAAAAATCATGATGCCTCTGGGTGCCAGTGTCATAAAAATAGCCTAAAATGCATATATTATTTGCTCACTAACGAGAGCGATGAAATGTTTTCTTCCTGCAACACAGCACGTTTATATGAGCGACAACATGCACTTATTGACGCGAAATCCTATTGTGTCTTATGGGAACGTATTCGCCAAAGCGTTTCCAACGACCTTTCAGAGAAACCGCCATTGGCGCCGCTGGCAGAAAAAAAGGACTTGTGACAACGGCAAGCCCATAAGCAAGCGACAGCATGAGAGTAGCCTACAAAATTCATGTGATCAAGTGGGAAGGTCGTCCCATTATGCCTTAGTGGCGTAATGAGGATGTTATAGAACCCTCTTACGCGTGAGAATGTTAAGTCACGTCACTGCTGTTGTTTTATCCTGGAAATTGAAATTTCAGAATATTCCACGTGGTGAAACATAGCCAATATAGGGACGGAAATGGGTAAGGGACTACTCCGTAAAGTGCCTCAGTAGTGCGAACCTGTGTGAGAACCTTTATCATATTTCCGAGTTAGAACTAAACCAGACCGAAATGTTGCATGGTCGACCCGAACCCACTAGCAACCCTTTCTTTTTTTATATAAGCTATCTGAAAAAAATTTGCATATCCCCCGTGCAGTGGGAATCAGAGAATTGCGAAGCACGCATCAGGAACGTAAAATGGGTTTGCATTGTTGTCTCGCTATACCGAGTTTGGTACATATGAAGTTAACGAAACGGCCGCAAGAGCACCATGGCTGCGGCATGTAAACCATGCTGCTCATGACACGCTTGTCATGATTTTCATGTTATGACCTGTCATTTATGTTCGTCATGCAGTGATGTTATGGCATACCAGTTTTCGTATACCTACATCCCATTAACGAAACGGCCAGGGGAGCACCAAGACAGTGGCATGTAAATCATGTCGCTCATGACATGCATGTCTCGATTTTCATTTTATGACCTGCCGTTTATGTTCTTCAGGCAGTCATGTTGTGGCATACCGATTTTCGTAAACATCCCATTAGCTAAACGGCCAGGAGAGCACAAAATCGTAGGCGACTAGATAGATAGATAGATAGATAGATAGATAGATAGATAGATAGATAGATAGATAGATAGATAGATAGATAGATAGATAGATAGATAGATAGATAGATAGATAGATAGATAGATACGCTCGAAGTCTCCGAAGTCCGCTAAGAAATTCTTCGCAAATTCAAAAAAATTAAGCTTGCACTAGAGGCGGAAGGCTAGCGAAGTAGTGAAGGTGATGTGCTATTGGTTTGTCCGAGCATGCCTCCGGTATACATTATATATTGTCCGAGTATGCCTCCGGTATATATATTATACACCCATATTCGAAGCAGAGCTCTTAGCCGTTCTGTTAGCTATTCGCAAACTTCCTGTACAAAATTCGGCAGTTGTTACAGTGACTGATTAGCTTTCGGTATGCACATCACTCGCTTCAGCTTCTCCTTCCGAGTCTTCCGTTCTCTCTCTCTTCCGTTCTAAACGCATTCACATAATTAATTCCTCCCCACGTGCGTGAAGTGCGATTGGTGTGGGTGCCAGGCCATCATGGCATATTTATAAACGAGATGGCCGATGTTCTCGCGCGGTGGTCCCTAGATGGGCCGGTAATGTCCGTAGTGCCTATCACCGCCCTTGTTACTCTGTCTAGATACCGTAGGTACTCCTTACTTCAAGATTCCTTGAAAATGACGTTATCTGTTGAAGAATATGGGCATCTTTCATTTGTTCCGGATGATAAGTGGTGTCCCTCTCGTAAACTGGAAGCGCCCATAACAAAATTTCGCTGTCGTAACCCTCCATTGAATTTTTATTTACACAGGTCTGGTCTGGTGCCGTCTCCGCTATGCTGCTATTGTCAAGAGCATGAAAACATTGATCACTTTTTAATTACCTGTCAGCGTTATCTTAGCCAGGGGAAAAGGCATTTCGAGATTTCATTGAGGAATTTAAGAATTCCCCTGAATTCTCAGAATAATCTTTCCTTTGGGGCGTCCTCACTAGGCTACAGCAACAGGAACGTCTGCTTAGCCATGTGCAATCTCCTTCGTGGCACAAGAAGTATTCATTGCTAATCATAATTCCCACCAAAACTTGGTACCTCGAAATTGCTCCCACTAGTTGATTAAACTTCAAATTATTTTATTATGGTTCATTAGTATTATAAATAGTTTATAATTCTCTAACATTCCATTCTTCCTTACGTTGCTGATTCCTCCCTCTTCCTTTTTTATAGCTAATTTTTTTTCTCTTTATATTAACCGCCGGCTTCATGGCCAATCCCCCGTAGTGGGCAAGAGCCAAATATTAAGGAACAAAGAAAAGAAAGAAAACATGCGCAATCTTGGGTACCTGAAGTAATGATGATTGTGTTGTGGTAGGCACCGAAATTTCTGCGAGCGAGAAATCTTTTGCAATGAACAATTACAAAGCAAAATGTCAAAATATATTTACGACAAGGCCGAGTAGCTTCGCCGTCCGGTATATAATATTAGAGACCGGTATATTGTATTTATAGTTATTTATGACGTAAGTAGCCATCTCTTCGGGTTATATGTTGGCCCATCACCTTCGTTAGTCTTACATTCACTTGAAGTGTAAGGTGCTGTGGGTTCCATGCAAATCGTCAGCCCCTCACAAAAATCGTCGTCTCACACCACTCGGCCAATTCGATTTCAACAATCTTTTTATCGGGTTGTGTTGCAGATTTATGCGTCACAGCAGCACTTCGGGGGAGCATTTTCGGGCAATAATTACACTTGCATATGCGAATATAACTCGATCGAAGGTACCTGCACTTTAAGTCCATCTCTCGCTGTTTCTCTCATAACTTCAGTGCTGCAGAGTAGGTAAGAACTTCTACTACCACAGATTACGCCATGTCATTCGGAATGCATAGGAGTCTATATGAGGCGCTGGGCAGGCACTCGGACATAACGCACTGCTCAGGCGGAACGGCATGATTTATTCCTCTTATACACCATCTTAAGTCGGAAAATACGAAAGGAAACGACATTCCAATGGTAATTAACTCATTGCGTAATAGGAGAGCTAAATATGGATGCGGTCTCCTGCCTTGAGGCAGTAGCAACACTTCATGGGAACTTAACACCAAAGCAGGTATGTCCTCGTTAGCGTCAAAAAGAAGGACAAATGATCCCGGTCTCGCCCTCCCACCGGCGCAGTCAGCGTCGATCCCTGCGAAGACCATGACACCGGACTAGCGTCTCACCGAGGATGTCATCGGGAGCGTGCAGCCGGAAGAGAGAGCGATGGAACACGACGTTCCGTTCAACACGCAGAGTCCCAAGAGGATTGCCGACGGCGAAGTCGTGTGGCCCGAACGCCGTGAACTTCCTGTGACCGGACTCGACCTGGACGCCTCGCTCGAGGAGGCCGTTCTCGTTGTCCTTGTGCACGTTCCACATCCGGCCAGGACTCGCGACGTTGGTACAGCCACTAGCACGCCGCCCTGCTGGTCGCCGCGCTATCTGCGTCGGCTGCACTCCGCGTCGGGCTGGTCCGGGCTGCAGAGCTCCTTCCATGTGGCGAACCTTGTGGTGGGTTGACCAAGCTGTTATTGCCACCATCGGTGCAGTTCTCATGTCCACAGGAAACAGATGTTCTCGCTTGGTGTCACCGTGCAGATGAGCCAGAGCAGCTGCAAACCCGTTAGCGCCCGGAGAAGAGCCTATCGTCGCTTAATAGTTTTTCGGCAAGGGGCGAAAGGGTCGGTGACTTGCAGGAAAGGTGCTTCTTGCGGGGCGTTATCACCCTGTAACATGTACGAATCTTCAAAGCACGCGCTGGGGTTCCGTCGTTATCGTCGTCTTTATCTCACGCATGGAAGCACGACCTGGAGGAGAAAAAGAAAAAAATATCCGCAAGAACTGATTAAATATGTGGGATGCTTCTTAGACCAAATTTTCTTGGCTATAGACTGCGGTCGGCTTCATCGACTCTACGGAGTATTTTAAAGCCTGTGATGAATCACCAAATGTCCTAATCTCGAGGTATTACCTATTCGGGATGTCCGAGAGGGCTACAATTTCCACTTTCGCACAAACTTAGGAAAGATGGAAGCAGATATGGTGTTGATGTGTTTTTCGTCTCCTAAAAAGTTAGCTAACATTCGCGCTACCACGCGAATGAAAAATGAGCACTTGGAAGGTAAGGAGGGAACACACATTTGCCCTATAAAGCACTGTACTAAGAATAATTTTATCGGCTGTCGCATGGGTGCGGTGTATAGGATTCCTTTTAGGTGCGGACGTTTCTATGCAAAGAAAACTGATCGTTGTATTAATGAGAAATTAAATGAACGTATGATTGTACTATCCTTATCCTGTGGTATTCCTAATGCACCCTTGCACTGCCTGAATTTAAGTGCACGCCCAAGTTAAAGGAATGCGAGATTCTGTGCAGGCATAAGAGCGAAGAAACGAGTTTAAGGGTCGAAGCCTGACATATCAACTATTGAGAAAGCGTGTCCGTGAGGGGCGTTAGCATTTTTGGACACGCGCAGTTAAGTGGTGTGTCTTCTTTTTTTCCGCCTCAATGCTCTGCTTGAGTTGATAGTCAGCCTTCGTGTGGTCCAGTCTTCTTCCCTCATGTCGTTGTTTGGCAAGCATTTTCCTTATGCCATTTTCTAGCTCGTACCGGGATGTTTAAATACGGGCTGTCCAAAGGGCAAGCAATTTGGCGGAGGGACTTTCCCTTCCTGTACCCACGTGACCCACGCTGTGCGCTTCCCCTTGAGGGGAATCTGGTCCTCAGGGCGTTGTATGAGTAAACATCTTGGACTGCCTGACTGAGTGACTGACTGGCTGAGAATGAGAACGAGAGTGAGTCTGTGTCTCTGTCTGTCAAGGGTTCGTTAATCGCTTTGCCCTCAACATTTAACGTCTAGAAAACGCTTATGTGCTTGGGTATAGTCTGTTTCTCTAATTCCGTGCAACAGAGCAAAAGGTGAGAAGTGACACGAAATGCCGTTGTTCCATTGTTCGGACACGCACCCCCCGCTTCGTCTTCCTCCTACCAGGGCTGCAGCTGCCACTGAAGCGCCCGCCATTGGCAGCTGACAAGGCGCATGAGGACACGTTGATCACGTGTTCACCCTCTTGGTTGGTCAAAGAAACTCGTAGGCTTACACAGTGCTGCACAGAACTCCTGAAACAGAGCATAGGTAACTGTCGAATGCCGCGCACATTTATTGCGACCGAACTTCTAAGATGAGGCTTACCGATTTTTAATTCTGTTGTTACATATCATGTAAAAGTTCTTTCTCGATTACACTCGTACTTTGAATAATATTTTCGGAGACTACCACTGAAGTCGAGTGTGCTAAAATTTCGGTGTTTTATAGTGAGCGAAGAATCCTTTCAAGGTTCACTGTGCTCAGCTTTTAAGTGAAATTCATCGAGACAAATATCGAAGGATCCTGCAAGCACCAGAATCACTGTAGCCTACCTTATACATGGCCTGAATACGCCCTCTATTATTAATGGCATCATCAGGATACTTGTAGATATTACACGCGTCAGGCTTCAAATTAGTGGTCGCGCTGTTATGCCAGCTTTCCCACAAAGAGAGGTAACATAAAGATTGCAACCTCGACTCTTGAGCAAGCAGTAATATGCAAATATCATAAAATAGAAGTATGATGACGCGCAAATGAATTTTCATGCTAACTTAAATGAATAAATAAATAAATAAGATTTTTAGGATTGTTAGTTGACACTTATGGCAAGTAAAGGCGAAAGCTAGTAAGTTTGGCTATCGAACCCGAGACTTTGCGGTTCATACCCGGAATCATTGGCAGACGAATAGCACGAGAATGCAATTTAATCCGAGATATAAACGTTAAGGTTAAATATCGTCTAGATAATTCTCGGATATATGATGCGCTTATTAGCCACAGGCTACTTTGTTATCGGTAACGATGGTGTACATCGCAGGAATGTGAAGCTATGCATATCATTAGCTGTCATCATGGAAGCCAACATTAGTAACTACTCGTTTCTGGCATGCGCCCACACGGCGCGGGATGTGCGGAAAAGCGGTATAATGAAAAAAAAGGACCGTAATTAATATGTAGATCTAATAACATGAATGCGTAATTATCGAGAATAAATTGATATCCGCAAATAAAAATCTAGCAAAATAATAATCCTTAATCAATTAAGAACTTTGCTATGGCTGCACACACTGGAAGAAGTAAATCCTTGTTTTAATTATTTATTCTTTCAAATGCACAGCAATTTCCGTAGCGTATTTCGAGTACCAGAGGCAACTTGGTAAGATTTATGAACGGAGCACCACAATGGAGGCCGCCACATTTTTTCAAGGAAACTTCCGTGCCTCTGTAAATATCGCGAACTTTATGTGACCGTTAGCTAAAAAATAATAAGAAAAAAAAAACATCTAACAACATGATTTCCAAAATTTCGTGACCGCAGCATCCTATATTTTAAGTGCCCTTCGTTTTCTTTGAACATCCCACTTATTACGCTGTAGATAGTCTCGACGAGGACGAAGACGGAAACACAGCGCGTATTTACAAGCCTTGCACGCTGACGTGGTGATAACACCTCACAGGGGGCGATACCGTCGCAAGTCTTAGACTCCTTTCGCAAGAATATTCGAAGGGACTTTGAAGCGAGAGAACGGCTATCGAGGAGTTCCAGCGGATCTTGAACTGCGCGAGATCTTCAGTACAGGGCCAGCAGGCGGAAACTCCTCCTGCTTCGTCTTAATGCGAGGCGTATACCAATAACGCGGGAAAACTTCCCACGCAGGCCAGTGCGAACGTCTTCGAAAGGAAGGAGTTCTACGGCGGCTGCAGGCGGACGGGGACGGCAGCGGCCGCAGGTAGCTCCACTACCAACGGCTCGGTGTGCTAACGCCAGACCAAAGTCACCACTGACGCCTTCGGAAAGTTGCACCTGCAGTAGCATAGTGTAGACGGCGTCAGCGAGCTAGGCGTCCTGTTCTAGAAGTGTCATTGCAACCTGACAGCATGTCGGCGTTGCGATGTTTCCGCCTGTATCCCATTGGCTATTGCAGGCTCTTCCTTCCACGGCTGCCGGTTACGTATACGTGGTGCCCACGGCGTCATAAATCAGCTGGTGCAGACATGACGAAATATCTGTAGAGGTCTGCTTTTGCAAAGACATCGAGGCCAAGCTAATGCACGCCAGTTGTCTCGATAAATTTGCGGTATTTAGGGCGATCACCCTTTGGGTGTTAGTGCTGCCATACGGCAGCATCAACCCCCCAAGGGTGATCGCCCGACACCAACACCAATGCGACTATTTCTTGTGAACTATTGTGCCAAATTGTGCTCTTTTCATAGTTGTGTTTACTTTTGTAGTGTAAAATAATATTGCTATGCATGGGAAATAAAAAGAGGAATTTAGGAGTGAGAAGCCGGTTATTCATAACTGCCTACGTGGGTCTGACTTTTTATAACTGCATAATAAATCATTCGCCTTGATTAGACTTCCTTTATGAAAACATTACTTATACATTAAAGGCAAGAGTCATGCTTCCTTATCGATAATATCGGTGTTCAGCTGGTTTTAACTGAATGAAGTATGGTAAACGAGCGCGTTTTTGAAGTAATATGCTAGAAATTTGACGTCAGGTAAGAAAAGTGGATAACACTGATTGCATGACGACTGCTCTCTAGCATTTTTCGCAAAATATGCAGGCTGTGTTACAGAAGTGATATTCTTGAAGCAGGTTTGCGCTACGGCATCACTTTCGCGGGAGATAAGATGTACTCAAGTTCTCGAGAGCTATGCACCATGGTCGCTTATAAGACATGTTAGTGCCTTGATCGTACGAGTGACTGAGTGCGTATGTATTACGTTTGCGCGAGGTGACACCGCACCACATCTCCACAGGGGAGCTAGAATTCAGTTATTATTTCTTTTGCTTTCGCGTTCTGATATACGATAACCTCAGCGCAGGAAAGTACCTACTTGAGCGCAGTCGACCATCCCAGATAGGACGAAACAATCCGCAAAACGCTCAGTTATTTTAACAGAAAAGTAGCCTGCATCATTTCACGACGCTAGCACCTATCGACGTTGCGTTTCCTGCTGCGCGCCTCCGATTCACAACCAGCTAGGGGATTGTTACGGAAATACTGAAATCATGTGATAAGGGAAATCGTGCAGGAAATTATGTTCAGAGTGGTGCGAGGTAACGAGGATATGCCAAAATGCTGATAATACAGGAGAGAGTGAAATAAAGAATTAAAGACAGTCAGAAAGAAAGAAATCGTGTGTAGCTCACATCCACATTGAATATGTGAGTTTTGGCTGTATGCCGTACATTTTTGGTTAACCTAAAGTTAACCTACAGTGCGCGCCTCTAAGCCAAACTTGCACCAAACTCAACGCGCCAGCACTTCGCGAAGCTGCCTACAGTCACAGGGTCAGAAGGGCTTTGCATTGATGTGAATAAGAAATTCCGACGTTTCATGCTTCAATACAGAAGTCTACAGGACAGGCAAACGGCACACAGTCGGAGTCAAAGTAGGATGAAGGAAGGAAAGATAAACTTCATTCCTTGACCGTGCTGCTATGGCACTCAGGTGGGCGGCCTCCTCATCACCTTTAGCTGTAGCTGTGGGCTTGGTCTCACTACCTAGCACTGTTCACCGGGTGTGGCTGGGCGTCTTGACCTGGACTTGTGAGCTGTGCCTCTCACTGTTGGCCCTCGGTAGGTGACCGCCTAAGCGTTTTTTTGAGGACTATTGGCGCTTGCCCAGGCCATGTGCTAGGGGGTGTTCGGGAGCTTACAGAATTTGCAGTCTCTTCTGTATGTCCCAGGATACATCGCATGAAGTAATGTGCCATATACGTAATTACCCACTTGTAATCGGCGCAGTGTAACAGCACCTTCTCGGTTAAGAGAGGTGTCAGGTGCCAGGTATTTCTGCATGTTCTTATTATGTTCTAAATATCGCTGTAATATCTTTTGTAACATTTTTCTTGATTCTGGAAGTAGAGCACGTCCTGGTGTGCATGTCCGTTATACGTGTTCACCTCTGCCTGCGTGATTTGCACGAACTTTTTTTGTAAAGGCAGTGGAGAGAAGGATAACATCGACTCGCATAAACCGCTGACCGCTACATCGCTATTGTGCGGGTTCACGATGCAAGGTATAACATTGTTGTTGTTTTGTGCGGTTTAACGTCCCAAAACCAGTTCTGATTATGAGAGACGCCGTAGCGGAGGGCTCCGGAAATTTAGACCACCTGGGGCTCTTAACGTGCGCGGACATCCCACAGCACACGGGCCTCAACATTTCGCCTCCATCGAAATGCAGCCGCCGCGGCCGGGATTCGATCCCGCGACCCTCGGATCAGCAGCCGAGAACCTTAGCCACTAGACCACCGTGGCGGGGCCAAGGTATAACATTGAAAATGCAAATATGGTGAGAAAGTCTTAGTATTTCAGCGTCACACGACAGCTCAATGCACAGCTATTTATGCGATAACCTCCTTCCGCCATGGAGTATATATAAATATCTGGATAGAATAGGGACGCTTATACCTGGCTTTTTGAACATTACTAGCGAATATTATCATGTGTGTCTAGACACTTCATGTCACGTATAGCAAGATGCCGGCATAGGCGACGAGTGCATGCAGTTTTCGAGCTAGGCGCAACGAGAAAATACCGTCTCCGAAGAATCGGAATGGTTAAGTAGCAACGAACACACTGATATACGTAGATCACTTACACAGCAAGGTCTATTCTGCACGCTGTTATTCATGATGCACGTGGTTAGTATAAAAATAGCCGCAAAGCGGCAACATTGGTTTTAACAACACACCATTTTACTGGGGTAGTGAATATAGCTTTTTTCACGTTATGTGATGACGCTGTAGCGCTTTGTTTGCCGTAATGCTGCAGAACTTGTGATGCTCGACTGCTGCCAAAAACTACGCGGTTTCGAACCATGCTGCGAGTGTCACATTTGCGATGGAGGCGAAAATGGTAGACATCTGAGTATTCTGTGGTGTTGCCGCACGTTTAAGAGCCTCAGGTCGACGAAGTTTACTAAGTCCTCCAACAAGGATTCCGTCATCAGCACGTCGTGGTTTCGGAACGTTAGATCAGAAGAAATTATTTTGACGGTGAGGCATTTGTCGTCGCGCCCTTTCTTGCTGTTTGTTCGGTGGCTTGTGCGCTTCCTATCAGTTCTAATTATGTTAATTTGGCCAGCAGTGTCTTCAGGATGGAGTTGGCTGGTAAATTATCATAATGGAATGGAACAGCGTTTCAGATATTACGAAGTCTTTATGTTGCTCACACTTCACCCTGACTGAAGTGCTGATTTATATGTACAATACTTGATCAGTGAATGACTGTGGCACCTTGTGTTTTTTGTATTGAAAGAAACGTGATGCTTATGATTTTCCGCCCAAATGGTTTTGTAACTGGCCGTGTCAAAATGCTTGTTAGGACCTGATTAACGTCAGAGCCGCTGTTTATTTTGCAGCAAAACCCCACTCGTATTAATATCGATAAGTTAGAAAGGGTACAAAACAAAGCCGTAAGATTTATTTTTAATCGCTACGATAGGGTCTCTGTCTCGGGTTTGGTAGCAAAATCTAGCCTAAAGCACACCTCCGAGAGGAATAAAATCGCACGATTACGCTTTATGTTTAAAATAGTTAAAGGACACCTCAACGGCAGTATATCCAATTATGTGCATTTTTCCACAGGTTATGATGCTAGAAGGCGACATAGTCTTTCAATCGCCCCATATCAGTCGGCTAATAATGTTTTTAAGTATTCTTTCTTTCCGCGAACGATCGTTGAGTGGAATGCCCTAGATGCGCCCACCGTTGAAACTGACAGCATAGAAATGTTTGACTCATTGCTTGCCAGTTAACTGACTGTGTAAAGTTCCTTCCTTTGTATTTTATGCCTTTTGCCTTACATTTTTGCTTGAGAGAGTTGTCTTTGCTTCATCTTGTCATTATGTACTTTGTACTACTGTTTTCCTTAGCGAGTTGTTTGTTTTTTACTTTATATTGTCTTCATTTTATGCTACTGTTTTCCCTGAAAAACTTCTACGTTTTACTCATCATTGTAACCCCACTCTGGAACGACTCCAATAGGAGTTAGCAGTATTGTCAAATAAATAAAATAAATAAATAAATAAAAAAGTGTTTAATGTTCGTGGGAGAAGTTCACGGAGTGCTCTTCGGGAAATCACATGTTTTAGCACAAACTTAGGCAGTTGTTAAAGACCGCTTGGTATTGGTTTTCTCTCTGTCTGGCTGCAATTAAATGAAAAAAAGACAACGTCCGCGTCCTTCGTTAGTGGCAGGACAACACATGCCATGCAAGAGCGGGAAACCAACGTAAAGCACCGAAATATACCACCGCAAAAGATATCTTCGGATTTTCCCAATAACAGAGAAGCCGTTAGAAAACTCACTTTCTACGCCACATGCAGCTGTTACTTCATTAAAGCTTCAGCCAAACTTTCGATGGTAACGGGCTTTCGATGGACACGGGTAGCAGCGTAAACGCGGAAGCTACGCTTGGAATAAGTATCAGTTATGTGACGTGTATTTTTCTAGATACCTAGACAAGTTTTACTATGTAGATACCAAAAATGCTGAGTGGGTACAATATTATGTGTGGCAGAACATGTGCCCTCCTTTCTAAGCATGCACTGATACTTTGCCAACATTCCCATCTGTATGCATCGCCGTACAAGTTATTTTTCTTCTTCTATTTCTACATCTTCGTGATCTTCGGCTAACCTCTTTTTCTGTTCCGTCTCTCGTGCCTCTCGTAGGAACGTGAGGGACACGAGACATCGGGCCTGGACAGAGAAAGCTGCAAGCGTTCCATTTCTCTTTGGCTGAACAGCATCCCCTTTAGGTAAAACGTCTTTGTACGTTTTTTGCTAGGCGCTGTCAATATTTTCACCCTATGCATTTCGAAGCGGTGCCTGCGTAAATGTAAGCGAAATAACTGCGGCAAATTGCGATGACCTTGGTGCATGTCTCTGTAGCTTTCGCAGTCAACACAGTGTCCGAACTTGGCTTCCGAGGACGATTGCCTGCCTCACATAAGCGCATGGTCCGTGCCTCTGCCTCGTCACCGTTAGCTGCGCGCCAACTCCACTCGGTAAGATTGCGTTCCATTCTTAATATACAGCTAAGTTTCTCGACGACTCCCACGTCGACACTTCCTGCAGGCAATGTGGCAGGAGCCTATAATTCAGGAAGGAGCATGGACCACAAGGAAAGAATAAGATGGCCACATGTGCATTTCGGACGAGTTGACGTTTTCGGTTGCCAGCATCCTTCTGCGAAGCTGTTTAATTCAAAGTTCGTCACTCAAAATCGCGTGTCTAACACAGAACACTACCGCATTTTCTGTGCTTTCGGTGAGCTCAGTTTTGATACCGATATTTCAGTTCGGTGATTTTTAGCTGAAATTTTGCCAAATGACTTCGTGTTTTCAGAAATGAGCGTATCATAAACTGTAACGCCTTTCCGCGTTGTAGTGTAACCAACTGCGCTCTAGTTTACAAATAAATCATTAGTGAATGACGCCTTCCTCATTGCTCGTTGTTCTTTTGGCAGCGGATAATTATTTCCGTCTCGATAGAGATTTCATATGCAAAGACGGGCGTCCTACTTTCTTTTATTTTTATAAAAATGTGTTTATTTTGCTATAAAAATGGATCTTGAGATCCCTAAAAATGAATGATTGTATCAGCACGCCAGTTAACAGTCGTAATATGCACACAGGCACGTAGAATGACTTGTCGAATTTTTTGTTCAGACGGCAACGACACAGTAAAACATAACCGAATACCGTCTTCAAAAGACCGAAGACATCGGTTCATTATCCATTCAATGTGCTCTGTGGAGATCGGTGCATGTGACTCGCTTTTGTTAGTTCCGGTAGCGATATATCGGAAAAAGCTACGTCATTCCGTATTAGATCATTTCATTGTTTCCCTGTCGAGTAAATTTTTAAAACGCAGGCGAATGCATGTACTCCACATGAATTGTGCTATAGTGCCCGCATGTAAAACTCTGGCAATGTACTCGGTCTCTCCGATGTTGAAGCAAGTCGATGAGAGAAGTCATTTATAGAGTCTCCGATTTAGACGCCTGCATAAGGATCCGTTCTGCAAAGAGTTGCGTGAGGTCGCAGGTTTGGAAATGTTGCCTCGGTTTCAAATGCAAAAGCTAATAAACTAGGATAATGTGTAAATGTTCTGCTGGTTGAATGTGAAGCTTGTGCACTTGACAAAAATGTTTTTGAGATGTTGACACAACTAATGAATGTAGCATATATGTTTTACAGTTTATGTTCGCCTTAAGAAAATAGCAGGCTACTGCTTAAGGTTCAAGATTTCAACCCCTCCAAGAAGAGCTATAGTGGTAATGATTGGGTATACCACAGCTCATAATGGGTATTTACTCAAAGCTAAGGATGTGCACCTGTACTATATATTACCGCACTGAAGGTGACAACAGGATATGCTATAGTGAGGGGCACCTGAAAGGCGATATGAAGCCCTTACGGTTGTTGACGCTTTGGCGCGTGAAAGGTCAAGCCGAGCGTTGCTCATTGTAGCATCATAATATCGAACTGAGAGCCGTGTTCTTGCTTTGTAGCAGTATTTTCACGCCACAAGCACAAGTAGCACCGAGGTTTTGGAGCAACAAAGCGCCGTCCGTCATGGCGTAGAGATTGTGGCATTGCGTTTGCTGAAAACTGCCAATTAAAGTTTACATGGACATAAAAATAGGAAGGTGTGCACTAACATAAAGCGTTGGCCAGATGAAGTCGTAGTTACGCTCACAAAACTGTTTCAATCTAGGACTGATCGTGAGATAACCCAGACTTGATGTTGGGCATTTCGTCATTTGTGCTATTGAGCAATGATGAAGAACATTTACTAACAGAACATTTTGAACACGGCCTCCATTCCCTAATTTGGGAGAAACCTTCTTTAGGAAGAATAATTTTCAGAATCTGATTAGCAACACTGGGGCTGTTTGAATTTCTATTGAAAGGCAGTTTGCCTGCGGTGGTGACGCAGTTGATAGTGCTATATTCATAAACGATTTTGCACCTGATGCCCCTTGGCTATTCTATGGTCACCGTGTATAATATGCCAAGCATTGAAGTGCGATGCCACAAAGGGCATTCTTTGTAGCGCGCATTTCGTTAATCAGCCCTTTACACAATAATCGGCTGGAATTTTCCTGTCGGCATAATTATAGCATATAATATTTATGGGAGCGCATACCCTTGATTTCTTTTTGGAATGGAATCAGGCGTAAGGTGAAACCACAGCTACTTTCACGCACTCCGCATTACCGACGATGATTTACAATGCGCATTTCATTCTAAGAACAATAAATGAAACCTTTCTTCAGGTATGGCGTTTCTAAACAACATATATATGTAACACTTTTCTCTCGTAACGGATCCGTGCTGTTTCTCGTTTTCATCGATATGATGTCCACCATTGATTAACCGACTGGTGATGTTTAGACCGGTCCTAAAATAGACATTTGGGTGAGACATTGTAGAGAGACTATAATCCGTACGTCCTTGCGCTTTGGATCGCCTGTTAGGGTTGATCAGAAATGAAAATAACAGCAACAAAATAATCTGGTCACTACGGCATACGCAGTGGTTATGGAGCTATGGTGTTCGGTTGCACTAGAGGAAAGTGTGTTCTAACCCGGCCGCGGCAGCCGTTGTCTCGATGGTCACAAGAATGTTCGAAGCCCTGGTACTGCACGTTTTGACTGCAGGGATTTAATAAGCCCATGTCGCCGGAGTGGTCGAAATCACCCAATGAGACCGTTAAGAAATGCAAATTCAAAGTTTTCTCGCGTTTCTTTTTATGCATCCATCGGTTGTCGATCAAGTGAGAACTCTACTATTGGCCACGTTTAGAGGTGGAATGAATATAGCTTTGATTGACTGATCTCTTAGTATGAATGACTTACCTGCGAAGCAACACGTGCAAATACTGTATCATACAGGTGTCCGTTCGAGTGCCGTTGCACTACTGCTTCAGAGGTGATGGTGTCACTGCAGCTGGAAAATCCGGCGTTACCCGATCATGCGGTAGAGGAAATACACGAGGCCTACGGACACAAGGAAGCACATATATGCCGGCTCTTCAGGGCCCCTAGCACCTCCGTATCTCCTGACTTCCACATTCACGGGGACCCGCAAGCAGCACTTGGTGAACTGTGCCTACTCGGTTGGTGGTTTGATGCCACGACGAAGGTACGTCATCATGCACACCGCTTCTACAGCGGGCGTGAACTGCGCATTTTCCAGTTTGTACAAATTATGCATTGTAGGAGCTGCAGATGCTACCGTTTTGCTTGACTGTGCTTAACAGCGATTCTTTCAATGGGTAGAATCCCGAAAATTTGTCACTTTAGAAGCCCGAAAATATGAATTATTCGGGAAGAAGCGCGGGCCTGCGATTCATCTTACCGTGTCACGAAACTGCCATTTTTCTGTGGACATTGTATGGTTAGACGATTTCGCGCCGAGTCAGTCGTCCGAAACAGTTCGTACGTTCTTCTTCTTTCTTTGATTAATTCACTAATCATTTCTCTCACCATTCCTTTCTTTCGTTCTTCCTTTCCTTGTCTCAGCACGCCTGACTTTTTACCGTAGTGCAGCGCAGTGGATTAGCTTTCAGTTTTTGTTTGTTAAGGAGCGCCATAATGTCGCCAACCACGCGCTTCTTTCATTCTCTTTTGCTTAATTGCATTGCAACTCACGATTTCCAAATATGGCCATGGCTGTGCGTTTCGAGCCCTGAACTTTCAGCTCAACACCGAAACACACGCGCGCATCCATAAACACACGCACGTACACCCACTCCCGACAGCAACTGAAGTTTTCTGCGCCTCGCATGGTAGACTGTTCATCGCGTACAGCAGCGTGGCATTTGACATCAGACGCTGAATGATCGAGTTAAAACTGTCTTGCCGTCTTTATTGCGCCGGTGAACTCTACAATAGCCAGCCGCGAAAATAGATGCTTGATTATTGTAGAAGGAGCCAATCAAGCGCGTCTACCAGTACATCAGCACTCATGTGCCACATGCACGCGGCGATGCCGTGTAGTTTTGTAGTGGGAAAAGGAGTCCGCCTAACAACTGATCACTGTTATTTTGTGATAGCTCTACATGACGAACCCGCGTAGTTAAGACTCCGAAAGAAAGCGTCGGTACAATGGTACAAAGCGTCTGCATTGCTGTCCAATATTTCACGTAGAGCATGCCTAACTTGCTCAATGCCTATTGGCCTGTTGGATAGGACGATAGGACCGCTTCACATGCCAATCACGTTGCCATCATGAAGTGAAGCTAATTTCTTACAGAGAAGTTCGCCATTATATAAATCGTTAGCCCAGCAGAGAGAACATGTCTGAGGCCGGTATCGAGAAGGTCAGAAAATTCCACGCAATGTGTACTGACATTTACGTCAACGGGATGCGACTTCGATGGTTTTGTGCTGCTCATACTCAATTCAGAACACTAATTTCACAGGCGACTACTGTTCGACCCATGGTGTACCTTGGCACGGACCCTGCCGCCAGGTGCACTCCTACCAACCCCTGCCAAGCCAGCGTTTGTCGTAAAGACCTGCTCGGTGCTGGTGAGATCGTGCATACAGCACTTACCCTAATCTGACACTCACACATATATGACGCAGGTTCATGAGCGTTTTACTTTATATACTTTTACATCTTCCTTCTATAATAAAACAAACCTTGTGGCACGTTGTCATCATAAAGGCATTGGACATTAAATCGATTCTGCCACTTGTGACTAATGAGGCCATATTGGGTGGCATAACACGGAATGCGTTACACAGACTTAAATTTTTCTTTGCTGTACGTGCTTACAAAATTTTATATTGTGCAATGTGGGAATTACCAGCAGTAAATTGTACACCATTGGCAAGCTGAACGACTGCGTTGAAACTTAATACTTCAGGAAGCTTAATACGAAGAGACTCTTAGTAGAACACACAAGTAAAGGCCACCTTGTACATCCTCGCCTTGGAGGTCTTCCACATTTGATTGGTGCATGTGACAAAACTATAGTGAAACTGTAGCACATGCGGAAGTTGGCCGCAGTACATGTGGCTATACTATGAACTCATTGCTTGTATGCAAAGATAGCATCAAATAGATTCGTATTTAATTTTTTTGCGAAGATGCAGTCACGTAATTTTGCTCCAACGCCTTTCCTGGTTCTTTCCGAGTGACGTGGATTCAGGGCTTCATAGAGTGTGATGTTAATGGCTACAATCGTGGTACAATCGAGGCTTTGCGTCTTCAACCTACGCTGTATTTATTCCACACCAGTATGTTCATAAGGCCCTTCCTTCGTAAACATCTCATGTACTGTGCGATGTTTGTCAGAAGTACAAGCGTTGCAGAAAATAGCTGTCGCCAGAAGTGCCGTATCGTTTTGGTTACATAACAACTGACAGTGCATAGCGCTCCCTGCACGAATTCACTTTTATTGTCTATTTGGGCACGCCTTATTCCCGTAAACAGTTTGTAAAAATATGTAACCAGCATTTGGTCAAGTGATTCTATCCCTTACCAACGGCTACACTGTAGCAATAGGGGAAACACTGTCACAAGAAGCAGCTCGTTTAACTTGCAAGAGATGGCCTAACTGCTTTTGAGACCAGCAATTAGGAGCAGTCTGTTCAAAGTTACTATCAAGTGCGCAATGTAGACACAAACGTTCTTTTTCTTTATTAGACGCAGAATTCATCGAGATAATGACGCGACCACGTGCCTTAAGGTTACATTCTGTAGTTAGATGTGTAGTAATTCAAAAAGGTGCCTCTACAATCATGTGCTGCTATGTGAAAACTTATTTGATTGAAATAAAGGCGTACAGATAAGTCGGTGTGATTTTTTTGGGCCATGGATGTTGGCATCACGAATTTATAGCCCCCCCAAAAATGTCCGCCGCGGTGGTCTATAATGGTTAGAATGCTTGCATGTGGACACTAACGGTGTGTAGTCGTCCATGGCGATGGCGGTCGCATTTTATGGGCGAAGCTCCTTAAGGTTCGGGTCTGTCGGTCCGTTGTAGTAGTGTGTTACCTACTATGAACGCGCTACTAGGAGTGCGCGTGTGGGAGGCGCGCCCTCGGCGCGTGCCTCCCGGCGCGCGAGCTCTCTCTCTTCCATCTGCTGTCTTGTGAGCGAGAGAGATAGAGAGAGAGAGAGCGAAAGGCGCGCGTTGACTATGGGAACGCTCTTTCTTCGATGAACGCGCTACCTGCTCGCAAAGAAGGAGAACGCGTCCTCACCCGCGAGAGACAAGCTTGACGCAGGCAGCGTCTTCTAGCGAGTTTCTTGATTGAAAAATACCGACTGCTCGCGCTGGAGAACCGTTCACCGGCCACCCATATATATATATAGGCACTGGATCTTGACTTGCAATGAAGTGCAGGTGGCACATCTCACTTGTGCGTAATTGAACCATGAGGATTCGTAGCGTGCGCGTTAAATAAATTAATCCGGAACTCGGCAAGATCTACGATGAACTTCCGGAGCTTCGCCCACTCATCATCATTCACTCCATGGATATGCTGTGAATTTTTTTTTGATGGAGAAACAATGCCAGAGGCCCCGGTAATGCCCGATGTCATTGCACGTTAAAGAACGCCACCTGGTCAAACTACACGGGCCTTCTACTACAGTGTGCTATTAAACATGTCGTGGTTTTGGCATTATGTCCCGCATATCAAACTGCGCGGTTGTCGTGCCCAACGAGCTTGTCTCTTACCATACACGCGGAATGATACAAGATGTCATAGGATTTTATGCAAAAATGCACATTGACATCTTTAAAGTTTTATCTGATACACCATAGATACTACTTGAAATGCATGGGTAACATGTGAAATTTTTTTATTGCATGATTATTGCACTACTACTCGCCACTAGAGCATACCATCCCCTCTGCACAGAACCCGTTATATTAAACACTGGTATGCCCACATAACACGCGAGTCTTTGACTAAGGGTTGTCTTGGTGGCACGAGCACTGGGTGACACTCTTCCTTTCACCTCTGATATGAGAAAGCTATAAAAACTCGCTAAACACCATATTGCAAGTGTTGTAGGTAATAGACATGGAATCGAAGAGTAGGATTTGTTATAACAAATAGCGACTAGAATATATAATCTAATGAATTCCCTCTCGCCTACAAGTTAAAAGAAACATTGAGAAATTAAGAGATCGAAAAATAAGCTGTAGGAAAGAGCGTATGTTCAGATTTGTATACTATATCACATAGGAGCATAGGTCTTCTATACAAACTCGCATTAACGCATCAGTATACTTAAACCTTTTTTCAAAGCACAGCGAGAAACTCGGAAACACAGAACATTTGCTCGTCGTGAGAGTGTCACTGAGAGACACAAGTCAAGCATGGCGTCACGTATCAAATTTGTGTCTTAACCGCAGCTATTTTTCCTTGCGGCCGCTGGTATTTGTTCTGCACATGGTCTCTTTGGTGAACGTCGCTGTTCGCTGTTCTCCTTTATTAAAGTTAAAAACTTACTTCAAAGGTATATAATTAAAAAAACATTGAATTCTTGCACCACCCACTACGTAAAGCCCCAGAAATCAATGCGTTACGCACTATTAAGGTTCGGTGCACGTGTTCACAAAGGATCCCCTTATGTACAATATTCTTAGGTTCGGTATGTCTTATCGAGGAGAAATACGACAGCAGTGGCGCCCGTTTAACCTCTGTCATGGTACTGAGGGCAAGGTGGAAACACGGAAGCCAATAAACGACAGCGAAAAGATATATGGTCACACCGTAGTACAGCAACGAGCAAAGCGCCTGCTGGTGGGATGATGCAATAAATGGGAATAGTTTTTCGCCTCATTTCCGCTTCCTACTCCTGATGTCTCCTACAGAACTGAGGCATGCAGCAGGCCGGGTCTGCGTGAAGCCACACGGTCGCTTTTTATCGAAGACGACAGATCGAAGAAGAAACACGTAAGGTGTTGGTGACGATAAATAATCTTCACTACGCTAAATTATTCGGGCTAAATTATAGGCATTAAAAGTGAAACGTAAGCAGTGTGAAGATGCCACCGCATTCTGTTTTCCTCCTAGTGCAATTTTTGAAACATTTTCATAAACTGCTTTCTGCTTCACAAGCGATTCTTCAAATTGGATCGTAGTGGAAGGAATACACTTGCAATGTTCTGTGGCTGGCCATAAGTGATTTCGTCTTTTCGCGGAAGTCTCTCTGCAAGCTGTTGGTGCGGCCTCTGAGGCTACGGAGCTGATGTTCAGTTTTAAAAGGCAGCGGTAAGGGAAACGCGGTCTTGAGGGTTACGTCGCAAGTTCGATGTTGATGAATTCTGGGATTTTACTTCCGAAAAGCACGATGTGATTGTGAGGGACGCCGTAGAAGAGGTCTCCAGGAACTCCGACCACCTGGGGTGCGTTAACTTCACCTGACACCGCAGAGAACACGGGTCTCAATATTGCGCCTCCAACGAAATGCAGCCGCCGTGGCCGGGATTCGATCCCCCTCCTACGGATCAGTAGCGGAGTGCCATAGCAACTCGACCACCATGGCGAGGCGCCGGAAGTACAACCACCAGCCGTATGATTAAGCGAAAACACGAAAACAAGAAGAAAAACGACCTGAATGAAGCAGATGTATGAGGGTGGGCACGTTTAGCCACGCCTCATCGCGTAAAGATATTAACGCGATAGCGTTAGACGGCGCGTTTCGCAGAAATACCGCCGTCGGTGACGACGTCTCTCCGCGAGCCAAAAATCGTCCGTGACTGAAAAATCGAGAAAGATGCAAATAAAAAATTACAGCATATCCACGGAGTGAATGATGATGAGTGGGCGAAGCTCGGGATGATCATCGTAGATCGTGCCAAGATCCGGATTAATTTAGTTAACGCGCACGCTACGAATCCTCATGGTTCAACTATGCACAAGTGAAATCTCCCACCGGCACTTAATTGCAAGTCAAGATCCAGTGCCTATATATATATATATATATATATATATATATATATATATATATATATATATATATATATATATGGGTTGCCGGTGAACGCTTCTCCAACGCGAGAAGTCGGTATTTCGCTAGGAAGTCGGAACTCGCTAGGGGAGAAGTCGGAACTCGCTAGGGGACGCTGCCTGCGCCAACGTTGTCTCTCGCGGGTGAGGGTGCGTTCTCCTTCTTTGCGAGTTGGTAGAGCGTTCCTCTAAGAAAGAGAGTTTCCATAGCCAACGCGCGCCTTTCGCTCTCTCTCTGTCTCTCTCTCTCTCTCTCACAAGACAGCAGAGGCACGCGCCGGGAGGCACGCGCCGGGAGAGAGAGAGAGGCACGCACTGAGGGCCAGCGCCGAGGGCGAGCGCGTGCATCCCGGCACGCTGGTTACGCCTGACGACTGACGCCTGACGGGTGACAAGGTTAGACTAAGAGGAGCTTCGCCCCTAAAATGAACAGTACAAATCTTCGGTCCCACTGAGCATCGAACCCGGGCGGTTTGTGTGGCAAGCAGGCGTCCTACCACAAAGCCATGATGTTACTTGGAACTGCCTCGGAAAAAAACAACACATAAATGTCAGGTAGTGGAAGCACTCTACTTAACGCATTTTGTTCGGCAGGTGTGACGATGAAAATGAGCCCATTCAGCGATTTGTAGGAGGAATAAGCTTTATTGAACACGTCAAGCAAACAGAAAACATTAGATAACGTGCTGCCATCTGTGGGACATTGTGAAAAACATGTCTTGACTACCATGGCCTCCGGGACGGCGTGCGCGCCGCCGTCTCGGAGGCCATGCGACTACAGCACAGCCTATATGGTTCCGCCGTTCTAGGAAAGGGAACATATCATATCAAGCAAACAGCAAACATTAGATAAGGTGCTGTGGGCCATTTCAACGACCATAAGGCGATGCTTGTTGCGGTTGGCCGGAAGAGGTCTCCAGAAGAACAAATCGAACAGCTGCCAGATAGTTCACGCTAGAAGGACGAGAGAATGTGACCATTTACGAATGAAAGTGTCACGCCTACGCGCAGTTCATAATAGAGGACCATGTGACTACATCGCTGTACAATATCTTAATGAAGTTTATATTAAATTGCTATTAAATAGATCGAAAACCTCTACCATTACTACAGATATGTCGCGCGCACGCGCGTGTGTGTCTGTGCGCGTGTGTGTCTGTCTCTGTGCGCGTGTGTGTGTGTAACAACACACATTAATAAGTATGCACTGAATGGTTGAAGTGCACTCTAGGGGCCGGATTTCGATATCGCGTTCAACTCTTAAAGGCGAAGCTTAAGGGTCCCCAAATTTTTAAGCTCTCTAGGTACATTAATTATCGCAGCTGCCATTTGTAAGGCGTCAGTAAGTGGTGGTTTTATAGCCTTAGCCTGCGTATAGAACGCCACTGTGGTTTCGTGGCTATCGCGCTGGGTTGCTGACCTTAAGGTGACGGGATCGATATTTGCCTCAGCATGTACATTTTCGATGGAGGCAAAAATCTAGAGGTCCTTGTGCTGTACGTTATCAGTGCGTGATAAAGAACCCCAAGGAGGCAAAAATTTCCGACGATCTCCTCTACGGGAGGACTCATGATCATATCATGATTCTGACCCGTGAAGTATCGGCAGTTAGATCTTTCGTAACGGCTTAAAAGTAAAAAGAAGAAAATGCAATTGCTGCTTGTTTAGCGTAGATACAGCTGCGTGTTTGCATGAGGCTGTCTTTCTTTCCATTACTGTAGTTTATTTTGATTTTTGTTCTACTTTGTTGTGGTTGCGTCTCTCCGTGGTTGATGTTCACGCGTCCTTGAGGAAAATAGTTGATTGGCAGCGCAATAAGTGTCAGTTTGGCCAATTGTTGTCAATAAAAGCCCCGCGATCGACCCCGATGTTTCAAAGTATGTGCATTAACATCTCCTCAGGTCTTCGAGCACTGATATGTACTCACCAAGACATCAAGTGAATTAAAACACTCGCAGTAACGGCATTTTTCTGTGGCATCAAAAATTGCTGTCTTCGTCGGAGATATGGTGTGCAATCAAGCAGGCATAAGCAGTGCTGGGCAGTATCGAAGATACATGTATCTTAGATACTATCTTAGATACGCTTTGAGTATCTTGTATCTGTATCGCGATACATCTTGAAAGACGTGTATCAGTATCTGTATTTTCGATACATTGAAGAATGTATCGAGTATCTTAAGATACAAGATACTGATGTCGGAACGTCACCGCACGACACTAGAAATACTGGCAGAAGTACGCTGCTCAAGCAGGTACTGCCGCCACTAATCTTATAACGCTGATCCGCGGTGTAAACGAACAAACTGCGAAGCCTTTTGTAACGTGTTGCCAAAATAAATTCTCTTGTTTATTCTTTCTTTTGTCTGTCTGTGTCATTCCTAATATTCCTAATCCCGGCCGTAAAGGCCGAAATCCGATAGCGGCGTTATACTTGAGTCCCGTGCAGTACTGTACTTAGATTTAGGAGCATCTTAAAGAACACCAGATGGTCTAAACTTTCATAGCCCTCCAGTACGGCATCCCTCATAATTATATCGTGGTTTGGAGATGTAATCCTCAACAATCATTATTGTGACCCCCACGAGCTCTTTCATGACATTTTCCACAAGCAGTGAAATTTCCAGTGTGTGATCTTACTTGGTAAGCTGACGACACCTTTTGCTGAGAAACATCGTAACTAATAATGTTACAGCACGATTTGTTCTATTATATATATATATATATATATATATATATATATATATATATATATCCTTTCTGAGTCACATTGTTTTTTTCGCTGTCACAAATCACAAGGTAATTCGCGCAATCAATGTCAAGAGTATGAGTAGCGGAGGTATCCTGCGACACTTTGTACCGCTACGACGTCTGGAATTCTCTCGTAGAGAGAAATTAATAATTTCTCTCTACGAGACGGATTCGAGACGGATACGACGGATACGAGACTTGAATCGACGGATTCACGAATGTGCAATTTTTGTAATATTACAAAAATTGCACATTCGTGAATCCGTCGATGACGAGCGCTTTACGCGAGCACATAACTAGAATTTAGGAAGTCATTGCGGTTTTATGTCCTTTCTGTATAGAAGATCCGTCACAAAATATGTCGCTACGAGCGTTGTTACTCCTGTACACTTGTCCCGTGGTCCGGTACTGCGTAAACGGTATACGCGTACGGACCAGGTTAAACTCAAAGTCGTAATTGCGGCATCGTGCCGAGGTTTTGCATCGCCATTTTTGTTATTAGGTGGGAAACCACTACCTGGTTGGCAAGTAGAGCATCGACTTCCATGAATTACAAAAACCACAAAAACCGCCGACAGAGTAGCTTACACATAGCTGTCATGTTTAGCAGCCAAAAGAGCCCCAATCAGTTGTTTGGGAATGAAAACAATATAATTATAGCCAGAAAACAACAGTTGTTGAGATACTAACACATGTTTCATTCAAGTTAAACTTGGTTGGTCGCAGTTCTGAAATTCTAAAGCAAACACTCCTGTTCATAGGCGTTTTCTGCTGCATTATATATGTCTATAATATGAAATTTATAAATGTATCGAAGTATCTTAAGATACAAATGGCAAGTATCGTATCGGATACAATTATTGAGGTGGTATCTTGTATCTGTATCCGAAATACTTCTTGCCCGAGTATCTTGTATCGTATCGCGATACAATTTCAAAGTATCTTTGCCCACCCCTGGGCATAAGGCAAGTATTTCTGCCGGCTCACGCGACAAGGATAGACCTTGCACGTGCCCAAATGGGAACAGGAATTTGCAACTAGCGTAGCAGCACTAGGTACGTACACGTGTAATGGGTCACACTTGGCCGTGAGCCGCTGCCCCTTGAACGCTAAAGACACTCACTACGGACGCACTAGACTGAAGTTCCGTCTTTTAGCGTACGAACACTTCGAGCACAATTCGTGATCGCGCTCTACTTTGATAAATGCACCAGCATCCGTTCTATTTTGTAACTTTGTAATCGATTGGAGGAAGAATGTGGGGAAATTAAAAGGATCGTTACTTCTTAATAGAAATGACCGAAGCTTTAAGAAATTACAGTGAAATATAATTGGCTCCAAGAGATGGTTTTCATGCTTTGCATAGCCTACTAGTCTCATATGCGCTAGCAACACAAAAGTCACTGTCCCTGCTCTTAATGACACAGGATGGCACTATCCTAGCAATAAATTTGGAGCTTCACTGGCGATAGCGCTTACAGTTCCTCACCAAAGTAGTTTTCGCACTTGGGCTACTACAGATGTTATTTCTTTCACAGTTTCCCTTTATCGCTGACTTTTGACAGAGCATTATTAACTCTACACGCAGTTGTCGGCCCCCTATTCTGGGCAGTGCTGAATGGCCATATGCACGCCGGTGTGTTCCCACCACCAAAGCTCATCAGCCGTCCTCGAATATCACTGTATGCACAGCCACCTCATGCACCACCTGATCATCGCATCTCGACTGCTGCAATGACTCTGCACGAGTTCTTTCATGACGAGAGCCGCGTGTACCTGGCTTTGGTCGCGTCTGGTTGTATGAAGCAGCAAAGTCGATGTCGTCAGGAAATGCAACTCTTCGCCCAAGCCGACACAGCTACTTCGACGGATACCTGCAGTGCTGTTCGTAGGGACAGATTGCTCGCCGTCTCGAGCTGTGTACTCGCGTGTCTTTTCGGCGAAGCTTCCATCGTATGCTCGCATGATGTAAATCATGGACAGCAAGTAGCGTAGAAGATTGGATCCGGCACAACTGACACCGTATCAAAGCGAACCTCCGACACTGTTGTTGGTCATGTGTAAGGGCGCTGTTGGTCGTGTGTAAGGGCGCTGATGGCCGGAGATGTGGTGTATGACTTACTCTTGTCCCGGAGGTGTCGAGATTACACCACCTCAAGAGGCATGCTGCAGCAGAACCAAGACAGTGCCCATGTCTTCCGAAGTGGGTAATTGCGCAGCGACAGCGCATTCCAAACCTTGGCAGATGGACTAGAATACGTCTGTTTAGTCGAGATGTTTCTACGGCCACTCTGCTAAGGGGACTTGGGAGAGAAAGGGCACTGGCAGCGCTGGGATATCGCATTGGAACTATGCGCATATTTCTTTGCGATTTTTCGATTTAGTGTTTATTTAAGGTGCTTATCTAATTTCTGCAGCTTGTACAGTGTGTTTGACGCGTATAATTACAAGAAATTTATAGCGAATATATGTCTTGGTGGTGCTTATTTTACATGCACAAACAGCCGAATCACACTCGGCTATAACCTGCTGTTAATACGACATCTGTCAACCAAAGTTCATGGCACATGTCGCAACACTTTTTAATATATTTTGGCCGATCGAATGCTTGGTTCGAAGTCATGTTGAGCGCTCGCTCACTTCGGCCTTAAATCGAGAATTGTTCAACATTTCGTATAAAGGACGAAAACGTTCATCCTCTTGTCAGTTCGATGATATTTTTGCAGTAATTTATAATATTCGAATGGATCTCCATAACTAGGGAACGAGGAAAGCCGTTGCTGCTGCTGAAACATGTTCAGTGATAACAAGTAGTGCTCGATGGCACTTTTTACGCGCTAGCGGTGGTGGCTGTATCGAATGCTCATGAATAAATTGCCTGTTACGGGCGCGTCTAGAAATTCTGCACCGTTTTGCTTGCGCGAGGGGGAAAGGTCGCTGCGCTGCTGACGTGCACCAACCGATGATCGTGAATACCTAATAGCACGTAAGGTACTGCGTAGTGGACGCCCTACTAAGTTGTATGTCGTAAAAGCGGTCGCTAGAGTGATTTCAATAACATCACGTAGAATAGTTGCGGTTGACTTCTGTGTCACCCTTAATTGTAAACAAGTGGTATTTTTCTGACGCGTAGTGCTTTGACGTGCGACATTGAGAGCGAGTATATTGGTGACACAGTTCATCCTAAATGTGAGAATGAGGGCAAATTTGAGACTTGGGAACGGTTGTGACGCAAGGTCTTGGAGGTGTCCCCTTCGTAATTACCTCGGCAGCCAATCCAATTGTTGCAGTATCCCCAGCATTATGCAACCTCTAAAGATACTGGGCATCTTTCGCTTGACCATTCCACAGTATTTCTCATTTCGTACAATATTTATCACTATGTGATAATTATCGAACATTTTGTCACATAATTTAAATCCTAAATGCTCACAAAGAAAGTTGTGGAACGAGATATTTAGCGTCTCCACAAATGAATTCCGTGATAGTCGTTGGCGATGTCTTAAATTTACTGGATTCTAAGAACTTTCGTGAGACTGGAAAAAGAGAGGAGTGTTTTATTTAGTGTGAATTTGTGGTGCTTATATAATTGGTGCGATTTTTGCAATATCCTTCACACGTATCATTACAAGTAATTCAGGGTGAATAAATGTGATGTGTTCTGCTGCTGCTTCATACACAAACACCTGCATTACACTTGCCTATAACGTCATATTAATGGCAAATCTGGTGTGGCCTCTACGTATACCTTTTGTCTTTTGCACCCTATGGTAATTCTTGCCAACCCTCCTGTCAACGTGCCCAATGGTCGTCTGCTTTTTTCAGAACAAATTCTAATCTGAGCAGGCGTAACACACCCTCTTATGTCATTTGACGCATTTGTGTAAGGCGTGGTGAAAATATTAGAAATGTTCTGTGGTCTCGTATACACCACAAAAGGAACAATTCGGTTAAGATGGCAGACCAGATCTGTTTAAATAATTGATCCGATTGGAATTAGACACCGTAGTCTAGTGATTGCATCAGCAGCAGCCTGTCTACGCACACTAAAGGACAAAGTCCCCTCCTTCTCCCATAGATCTCCAGTTATCCCTGTCCTGTGCTAACTGGACCCAATTTATCCCCGCTTATTTCCTGATCTCATCAGCTCTCCTAACTTGCTGCCGCCCCCTGCCAGGCTTGCCTTGTCGAAGAATCCAGCAACAGCTCGTTCCCGCATAGTGATTGCGACTTGAACTAAACTCGTTTGACATAATTGGCCGTCCCGATGGTGATTCAAATTGATAGTTTCTTCAAATGCAGGTTTTCTCAAATAGGTTTTCCCGCCAAGATACTTTTTTGTCCCGCAGGTGTTGTCTAATTGCTACACCACTTAGGTGCGGATCTGAAGGTAGGGGCACCGTATGCCGGCCGCGGAGGTCGCCTCACGATAGGAGCGAAATGTTGAGTCCCTAGCGCTGTTCGATATCAGTGCACATTAAAAACCCCAGGTCATCGACATTTCCGGACTCCTCCAGTACGGCGTCTCTGATAATCGCAATTCAGTTTTAGGATGCAAATTTCCAGAAAACAATAAGTTCTCTTCGCCTTCGTCTGCTTCCTTTGATGTTTGGTTAACTTCCTTTTTCCAGTCCTCATGGTTCCAGCATGAACTCGAGCAGCATGAGAGAGCACGTATGCCTCCGCGGCTGCGACGCGTCGCTTGTATGCATTGCATTTCGACTTCCGCTGCGTGTTATTCGCTTTCAAGACAGGTACATTTTCCACACTTTAACTGGTCATGTTGTCCCTTTTGGAACCTATCACCATCATTAAAGGCGCTTCTGTGGGGCAATTTACCTGTCGCAATTATTGTATAAGCACCGCTTGTCACTCAGTCGATGATCATGTTAGTGGATGACAACTTCACATTCTTCGTCCGTGACTTAGAGGGACGGCGGCCTACTGGTGATACGACCACAACGGCTGGTCTTGTGTTCTCGTCGTTGGCTGCGGCTGCACGCAATTCGGCTGGACTTTTCTTGTTTATCGAAACCTCTCTAATTGCTCTTCGGTGAGCCGTGAGAGAACATAACGTAACCGCGATGATATTGTGGGCACTGTCTCTACTGACCTGGCTCACGGCCTTCGTAATAGCTATCACTTTTTAACACATTACACAGTTGGATCTCTGTCACTGAACGGATATACATGGAGCGCATCTTAACTAGCAATAATATAAGCCTACGGAGGTAATAATGGGGGACTTCAGCCGTTGTTTAAGTTTCCTAGTCTGGAACGTGCGAACGTGACATACATCCTGACTATGAGAACGCGTTAAATGCTGAGCGGGAAATTTGGAAATTCCATCTTGCGGTACAGTCACAGTCGCTGAACCATCTAATCACCAGAACATTTTTTATCATAACGCGTGACATTGCCTTGTGTGGATTGATTCTGTAGAGTACTGTTTATGCTCCCTTATAACTGATGCGATGTCACATGAACGGGAACTTGTCAGTACTGTCACATACATCTATTGCGCAATGGCAACCGTGGCTCGATGGTAAAGCGGTACCGTTCTCTATATTCGCCATTATAAGGGACAGCCTACTTGAATTAAACACCACTGACAATGCGCGCAGTGCAATCACATTAACAAAATCACCACATTGTAATTACTATCGAGTGCTGCAAGCTTACGACCAAAGCTCAATGTTCAAAATTACGCATAGCTCGCTTTCCGTTCTTTCCTCGAGTCGAAGACACAAGTACATTTTTCGTAAGCGATATTGTGATTGTTCGGTCATTTTATTTTTATTTTTGTTTCGTAATACCCTCCGGGCCAAAGGCATTATGGAGGGGGGTGAAACATGATTATCTTTACACATAAAACGTTAGCTAAAATACAAAGGTTGTTTACAAAGAGAACAGGTAAGTTGGTGCGCTTCGTTATACAATTGTTGCTAGTGCAGAACGAAACAAGTGATGATCGGTGATGATGGCCACAGATCCAGGAAGGCGGTTCCAGTCTGCAGATTTTCTGGGGATATATGAATCACTGCATGTTTTGGTGAGACATGACGTAACACCAACATTATTAGGATGATCAAATCTAGTTGATACGTAAGAAGGGGGAAAAATAAGTGTGCGACGAAGAGTTTTAATATAATGATAAATTTTGTGAAATAATGGTGCAAAAGCATACGACGAGAGGCAAGAGACGGCAGTTCGAATGTGTTTTTTATGGCAGTAATGCTAGCATGACGGCTGTAGTTGTGAAGAATGAAACGAGCAGAATTATTTTGGATTAATTCAAGAGTGTTTATTAAATTAGCTGAACTCGGATCCCATACCGGAGCGGCATATTCTAGCTTGCTACGAATTAGTGTGTTGTACATTTGTAATTGTGGAAAAAGTAGAAAGGCATTAAAGTGGACGAAAAGACGTACATAAATACACACTAAAGTGGACGGGGGAACGACCGCCTTCCTAGCTCAGTTGGTAGAGCATCGCACGCGACATCCGAAGGTCGTGGGTTCGGTTCCCACCGAAGGCAGGTTTGTCTTTTCGTCCACTTTAATGCCTTTCTACTTTCTCCACAATTACAATATCACAAATTTCTTCCCCTATGCTTTCCTCGGCTTCATTGTCTGTTTGCTCATTAAGTTGTCTCTAACAAATAAAGAACTAGCCCTTCACCCCTTCCCTTTTGTCTTGTACATTAGTAGTTTAAGTGAGACAGGCGCGGAGAAGTTGCTGCGAATGTACCCGAGCATACGATTAGAATTATTAATAACGGAGCGGATGTAGAGTGACCAATTTAAACAAGTGGTGATGTGCACGCATAGATAACGGAAAGAGGTGACTGGTTTGAGTGGAATGTTGTTAAGTAAGTATATGTCAGGAGAAGGAGATATTCGGGAAACACGCAAAACCTTGCATTTGGTAATGTTTAATTCCACCTGCCAAGTCGAGCACCAGCACCAACAGCACCAACAAGATGTCAGGCATCGCGATTGCCTGATATATTATCTGCTGAAGTTATTTTGTGTGAGATGTATTTTTTTGAGTATGGCATCTCAAGTTGGCCTTTTTGATATATGAGACTACGCACATAACCACGGCACTCACCTCATTCGGCACCTACACCTGCTCAGTGCATTTATAGAGAGTATCGCAGCATTTGTGTCATTCTTATCACCCAATACTCGGCGTCAGATGCCATCATATTATGAAGTGAGAGTAGGGTCGCTTAAGACTATTTATGTTTTTACGTATTTAGAAAAGGAGCACATATTCACAGTTAAGTGTAATTAGTACATTTTTAGTTAACTGGATCAAGGAATTATCATTAATGTCGCTATGCTATAATCGTTCTCAAAATAAGGTACGTGTCGGTCGTGGTACATGATGCATTGTCGAACGGCAGCGTGTCAGTGAATGCCAAGAATTGAATTAAAATGCCCGAAAATTTCATGACTACTTCTTTCATATTCGCGTATTATTTCGAATGCAAGCGAATACCAGCCGGTCGAATCGGTGGTCCTTATAACCACTTCATCACAGCTGTTTGGGTCACCACTCGGCATCATTAAGTTATCGCTGTCTTCGGTCATTACTCTGTGAAGAACGCTTTTAGTGACCGTAGCACAAAGACAATCGCTTTATGGTAGGGCTACTTGGTTCATGGTTGCAAAAAAAGTGACAAACAGCGTTGAATTTTAGCGGAACATACAAAGGATGACTTGGAGGGCAGAGGGGCTGTCTTTGCGACAGGTGCCATTTCAGAGTCTTGATTTCTGCGCCAAAAGCAGTTGTGCATGTGACCACAAAGGAACGAGACAGCTAGTAAGGCTCAGCCCGCTAAAAAAAATTTTTAAAATCCAGCTTTGTTGAAAGCGTTCATCACGTTCTTTATTCACTCTCGATCTCGTACGGGGGAAAATATGCGGGCTAGACTGGAGGATGCTTAAACTCATGGTTGAAACAACGGGACTGGAACGCCGACGAAGCTATTAGTGGCCAACGGATTTCTATCTACTGTTCCGATTTCTTCTCAATGGCACTGGCGTATCTTTTCATAAAAACGCGTCTTTTTTTTGCCCTTTACCATTCTGTTGCCTCGGTGGCGTGGTTATAATACAGGAAATAAATAAGATGTTTCAAATGTCTCACGTGCCAGCTATGCAGGTTCTTCGTGTATTTCGTGATAAGAATCTCTCGGGCCCCTTTCAAGCCCCCAAAGGTATTACTCGTGCTGCAAGGTCCGGTATGGAGAATGGCCATTCGGTGATGCATTGCCATGACTCCCACGTACGGCCGCCATCACAGAGACCCGTACCCTTCCTCGCCAATCCAGCCGTGAAAACGAGCTCTATATCTGTTCCACCAGGAGATCCCGTTGCTTTCCCGCAGACTTGCGGGAGCACCTGTGGTTGAAGTGCGCCTGTTCTCCTGATGACCGCAATCACATTATAGAGGTTGGCTATTAATGTGAAATGTTCTGCGCTAGCTCTATGTCATGCGAGTCTCTGCGGACTTGCGGGGGCGATTTCAGCAACTTTAGACATCACCCTAGTTTGCCAATCCCAGTTTACACAATAAAGTTGTCATAGTGAGCCCTCGCTTGTTATCGGAGTTATGGTAATATTCCACTGGATATCCATTGGCTAGAGTTGTTACGAGATAACATCGTGGTTTTGTCACGTAACAACTCTAGCGAATGCAACAAGCAATATCTTGTGTTGTGTAGGCAGAAGCTTCTCCGCCGTGGTGATACCGCGAAAATCGTTTCACATTGTTTTCCAAGCATAAAATGGTTCCGCATAGGCACGGGGCTGGCGCGTCCAGTAAATTCGCTCACGTGTTCTTCACAGATTTGCCTTTATTTCTTGTACGAGGATACATGCAAAGGGAAACCCTGGTTCTGTCTTCGAATGCCGATTGCTCAGGATATCCCGAATTTTTTTATCATACGCTTCGGTTCTATTTCAAACCCCTTGAAGAAGCTAGCTCTTTAGTAAAGAAAATACGAGCAAAGCCATGCTCAAACGCATAGCTTTGCGAGGCGCTTTTAGATGCGAAGCAGCTCTTTGACTAGCCTGTGTAACGCTGTCCCTCCTGCTGTCCCTCCGCACAAACGCGAGGCAACACGCTTCCCTCGGCGCAGGTGTTGGAGCGGTGCCAAGTAGGTGACGCCGCAGCTGGGCGTTGACGTCACGATCCCCTCGCACGCTTCCCTCGCAAGTGCGCGCGTACGTCACTCTCTCCCTCACCCGCCGGAGCGCCCGCAGCTGCAGGCTCCAACGCCCGCTCGTCTCCCATGTCTGCGTTTCAAACAAACGTTTACACCAGTAAACGCTACACCGACTTTCGCATCAAACTGTTCTTCCAGCACCCTCGTTAGCGCCATTCAACCCGTGACGCCACCCGTGCGCAACGCTGCTGCTTCGCATCCCATCAGGGTTCCCTTCGGGGAGATGGTCCAAGTTTTCTTTCTTTGTTCCTTAATGTGTGCTACTTGCCCACTAGGTGCATTGGCATTGAAGCCGGCGGTTAATCCAAGGAGGAAATAATTTGAAGTATATGAGAGGAAGAGGGAGGAATCGGTAGCGCAAGGAAGAAATGTTAAAGAATTATAGACTATCTTGTCATACAAATGAACTATAATCAAATAATTTGAAGTTTATTCAACTAGTGGGAGCAATTGTGCACCGGACAAATTGATGCGCACTGTCTTTGTCTTCTTTTCCTTCGGCTCGCACGTGCAACACACGCGGCAGCCAGCCGCGGTTTTGACATTGTAGTAATGGGATGAGGTCATGCGCGCAAGAAGCGCGCGTGCGCACATGGCACATTGGGCATTACATAGAAGATGCGCAATCTCGGGTACCTGAACCAATGATGAGGATTGTGTTGTGACGCGCACCACAATTTATGCGAGCCACAAATCCTTGGCATTTAATAATAACAGAGAAAAATATAAAAATAACCTTTCCACAACGCGGAGTAGCTTCGCCGCAAGTTGGCTTCGAATGTGATAAGAGACTGGTGAATTGTATAATTGTAATTTTTGGCGTAAATAGCCATCTTGTCGGGTTATGTGTACCTCGGCCTATCACCTTCGTTCTTCTTATATTCCCTTCCGGGCAATATTGCAGCGTAAGCTGCTGTGTTTTCCTTACAAATCGTCGGCTCCTCACAAAAATGGTCGTCTCACACCACTCAGCCAATTCGTTGTCAACAATTTTTTCTTTATCGGGTTGTGTTGCACATTTATGCGTCGCAGCGACACTTCGGGGGAGCTTTATGGGGCAATAGATACACTTGCAAAGGCGAATGTTATGTTGCCGCTCATAAGGCGATTGTGCAGAAGGGACTACGTAGCACCGTACGCTATACAAAGCTTCTTTCTCGGCTCTCTCTCTGCATGGTCTTGGACAGCAATTATCAATGGAAAGCAAACTGCTCCCATTGAGCGGCTGGTCTCCCACGCTGGCCCCCAGGGGTTCCTGGTACGAGACCCTTCCCTTTCGCTGAACGTCGCTCGGGGGGGTCGCGGCTGCGCGACCGTACCTGTCCCCTCAGTGGCCGTTTCGGGGAAGAGCAGCTCGGACGCGTAGGAGGACAATGCATGAGAAGTGCGCCCTCGCTTGAAGCGACAATGCGCTTGGCCCAACCAATTCTTTAACGACCGGCATGCGCTCTCGGCGCGCCGACTGGAACAAAGGGTTGAGTCGCAGCAGTGCATGGTCCGAACGGCGGGAAAGGCGAAGACACGCTGTGTTTCCTGGAACGACAGGGTTCGACTGGATGAGCGTGGGAGATGGCCCGAATGCCGCAGGGCTGCTACGATACCGATATTTCGATTGTGAGAATATCTGAGAGCGTGGGATAAGGAGAGGGAGAGCCATGATGGGAAAGAATGCCAAAATGCCTGTTTAAACTGCAAAGACGCTGCTGTCGGGATTAGGGACAGCCCACTAGGGAGTGGCTTAATCTGAGGATAAACAGATTGGATGACAGAAGGTTGAGGCGGACCAGCAGTGGCCACCTCCCCTTTTTCTTTGTCACCGCAAGGTACTAAAGACTGGACGGGATTCGTTTCCCTTCAGTCTAGGCTGTAATCACTTAACTGATCGATCAGTAAGACTCCGTACGATGCAACTTCTGTCTGGGCCGTAACCACTCGGTGGTCGAACAGTGAGACTAAGTTCGTTGTATGTAGTAACAGTGTTCTAGGCTCTAACTTAGGAAAAGTTAAGTAGAAGAGTAAGACGCTGTTGATGTCTATGTTATCATCAGTGTGCTTCGGCAAGATGTACATATGACTGTAAATATTTTGCTACAATATACCTTCAAGTTCACTAACTCCAACCTGCCTCCTGCTTCATCGACGTCGATCATCTCCTTGACGGGACTTCAATCCACATCAAGGAGAAAACGAACAAGAAAAACATAACTGGCGCAGTCGGCAGGATCGGCGAGCTCTACAGCACCAGACACTGGACCAGTGCCGAGGAGACCGAGGGGCAAGGCATCCGTCAGCCACCAGCGGCAACGTCGAGACGATCCCACAGCAGCCAACTCCGGCACCGTGGAAGAGATCCAGGAACGACAGTGCATACAGCAAAGGGTGAGCAGGATTTCTTGCGTTTTTCTCTAGTTGGCATGGCAGTTTATGTGTAGAGCACATGGTGAGAACACGCGGGGGTGCTGAAACAATGGAGTCTAATGGAGATGAAGGTGTGAGTGCGGTAGCAATGGATCGGAATTGAGAGCCATCAAATCATGGTATTCTAAATTCTGATCAGTCAAATGAGGCGAGAGTGCCTACTCAGAGGCAAGAATCGATGCAGCTGGCATCTCAGGTTTTGCCGAATTCAAGTGAAACGAGAACGCTCGAACTTGAAATTCAAAAGCTCAATCTCCAGATTGAGTACGAAAAGCTATTGCAAACTAGAATGAACGCGGAACGTCTCAATGGCACGTTGTCCAACTCTGGGTCGGAGACGGGCGATCGGGGGCGACGGTGTTTCGATTCTGTCCAGCAATGTGCAAAAGTGCTGAAAGGGTTCCGCCTGCCGAGTGAGGCGGATGTGCCATTATGGTTTGAGGAAGTAGAAAAACTATTTGCTACTTACCAAGTACCGTATGAGAGTCGCGTGCATTTGGTTATACCAGCACTAACTGAACGAGTTCGTTACTTACTGCGTAACCTCAACTCTGAAGAGAGTGCAGATTACGAGGCAGTTAAAGCAGCAGTACTGACGGAACTGAGGCTTTCGCCGGCAGAGTATCTGCAGAGGTTCGAAAGAGCGGTAAAGCGGAAGGAAGAGACGTGGGCGCAGTTCGCGTCCCGTGTGAAAACTTATTTCTCCTACTACCTCCAAGTGAGAGAGGCCGACACGGTAGAAGTAATGGCAGAACTCATGGTTGCTGATCGCATAAAATCGGGCCTTAGCACGGAGGGTCTTGAGTATGTGAGACTAAGAGAAGGCGAGGGATGGCTTAGGCCAACTGAGATCGCTAAAGTGCTGCAAACTTTCGAACAAGCGAAAGGAAAAGGGCGTGCTTCAAAGCAACCAACTGTAGAAATGGGGCAGAAGCCGGCGACACGAGTAGAGAAAGGGGCTCTGAAGTGCCACTTATGTCACGGCTCAGGCCATTTCGCTAAAGAGTGCCCGAAGTCTAGTGATAAGGAGAGCAACCCGAAGAAGGCTACCGAGCCAAAGCGGAAGGTCCAAAAGGTAACGTTATCCCACGAGACGGAAACTGAAATACCTGATGGAGTACTTAGCGCAAAGGTGAAGTCTATAAAACACGAGGGTGAAGGCACAAATAAACTGCAGTTAATTCCCGTATCATGTGCAGGTATATCCGCAGATGCAATTTTGGATACAGGGAGTGAAATAACTGTCTTTCGGGAGAGTCTGCTTCCGAGAAGTTTAGTAGAGCCGTCTGGCAAGGTGAGATTGGTATCTGCTTTTGGTAAAACTATCGAGGCAAGGCTAGTTACGTTGCCGGTCAAATTAAATAGCCCGCGAGAGGTTACGGAGCCTCAGAGCGTCGACCTACTCTGCGCGTTAACTGATGAGCTCGTCGAGGGCACAGATTGTTTGTTGACCGAGGAAGATTGGAAACTTTTGTCGAAGGCCAGCAGCCCTCTGGCACCCTGTCGAGCACTGGCCGAGCCTGCTCCCGAGGCAGAACAAGCAGTAGAGAAACCAAAGGTCGTGGCATGCAACGTTACTTTGGAGAAGAAAGACGTTTCCGGCGAAGATGCGCAAATTGATGAAGAAAGGGAGGCATCATTAGGCCAGAGAGAAGAGTTCCGCAAAGTGCAGTTGGGTGACACTACGCTAAAGAAATGTTCGGAAGATGCGCGTAGTGGGAAATCCGGCATGTTCATTTCAGACGGACTGTTATATCACTGCGACTCAATAGCAGGCACTCGAGTGAGTCAGCTAGTTGTCCCCAAAGATAAGCGCACTGAGGTGATGCACTTAGCCCATGAGTCGCTATGCGGGGGGCACCTGGGGCCAAAGAAAACAAGAGCTCGCATTAGGTATAATTTTTTTGGCCAGGTATGGCGAAGGAGATATTAGGGCATTGTCGTTCGTGCCATGAATGTCAAATTCGGTCAGACAGGCGTCGCACAGATAAAGTGCCTATAACTCCGCTCACTAGACCCGAGCACCCTTTCCAAGTTGTCAATGTAGATGTGATCGGACCCCTCGACACACCGTCAGCGAGAGGGCATAAGTACGCGCTGTGCTTAGTGGACCTTTGCACGAGGTGGCCGGAGGTGGTTCCACTGCGCTCTTTGACCGCTAAGGCGGCTTGCGATGCACTGATTGAGATATTCAGTCGCACAGGCGTTCCGGAGATGATCTGCTCCGATCAGGGCACTAATTTCAAATCTCAGCTCACGCAAACGATGATGGAGAAATTAGGTTGCACGCCAAGGTTCTCAACCCCAGAACACCCAGAGAGTAATGGAGTTGTAGAGAGGTGGAACCGAGTACTGAAAAACATGTTGTATCATGTCATTCAGAGAGACTCTAAGAATTGGGACAAATTGATCCCAATGGTTTTATGGGCTTATCGGGAAGTGCCCCATGAGGTAACCGGAGTAGCTCCGTTTCGTCTATTGTATGGAAGGAATCCCACGGGACCGCTTCTAATATTGCAGAGGACGTGGACGGGAGAAATGCCGGTGCCCGCAACATTAAGAGAAAGCCCCGCTAAGTATTTACAGCAACTTAAGGAGCAGCTCGAGACGGCCGCTAATATTGCTGAGCTAACTAGTGCAACTCATCAGGAGAGTTACGCCAGTGCCTATAATCGCAGCACCAGGCTCAAAGCTTTTAACGTTGGCGACCAGGTTGTGGTTTTCGACAATGATTGGAATTGTAAGATGTCACCTAAATGGCTAGGCCCATTCACAGTGGTTGGACGTGAGCGCGAACACTCTTACCGCGTTGAAACATCTGAGGGAAAGGTGAAAAGTGTCCACGCCAACAACATTCGACCTTACTATACAAGGGTCAGTCATATTGGGGTAGTCTTCGATGAGGACCATGATTTTGGGGAGGTGGAATATGCTCCACAACCAACCACTATAAAGCGGGAAGAGCTAGTGCTAACGAGCGAGAAGGTTGCTCACCTTGATGCTGACGCGCAGGCGGAAATACAGGCGGTGTTCCAAAGACATTGCACACTCTTTGACGGCACCCCGGGTATAGCGAAGGTAGACGAACATAGGATAGAAATAGAACCGGGCCACCAGCCAAAAAAGGTGTTTCCTTATAGGGTGCCGGAACTATTAAAGAGGGAAGTCAGCCGGCAAGTTGACGAACTTTTGACTTGGAAGTTGATCTACCCCACAGAGAGTGAGTTTGCACACCCGGTAGTATGCGTCGGAAAAAAGGATGGGACTATCCGCATGTGTGTGGACTACAGGGCGTTAAATGCCGTCACCAAAGCGGATGCGTTCCCCATGATGAATCCTCAGGAATTGGTTTTCCGAGTAGGCAGAGCGCAGTTCATTACGGTAGTGGACCTTAGACGCGGGTACTGGCAGGTACCGATGGAAGAGAAGAGTCAGAAATTCACCGCGTTTGTAACGCACGGGGGTCAGTACGCATGGACAGTGATGCCATTCGGGCTAAAAAATTCCGCGGCAACCTTTCAAAGAATGGTGAATAAACTCTTGTCGCAACATCAAATGTATGCCACGGCATACCTTGATGATATTGCTATTTTTTCTAGCAGTTGGGAGGAGCACTTAAAGCATCTCGACATTATTCTTAATGTCTTAGAGAAGGCGGGACTGAAAGCCAGTCCGGAGAAGTGTCAGATTGCGCGATCCCATATACATTACCTGGGGCATATTGTCGGTTCAGGGACACACGCACCAGACCCTGAAAAAATAGCAGCGATTAAGAACCTGGTACCACCGCGCACCAAAAAGGAACTACGCAGCCTGTTAGGACTGTGCGGTTACTATCGCGAGTACGTCCGAGGATATGCAGAGGTGACGGGCCCGCTCACGCTGTTAACAAAGAAAGCGGTACCTAATAAGATACCCTGGCCGGAGGAAGCTCAGGCAGCATTTGAGATGCTCAAGCAATCTTTGTGCGAGGCCGTGGCGCTAAACACCCCAGAGCCATCTCAGCCCTACTGGCTTTTCACAGACGCCTCAGCTACGGCGGCGGGAGCATGTTTGGCGCAAATGTCAGCCGATGGGGAAGAGAGGCCTATCGCCTTTGCAAGCCACCGCTTCTCACCGACCCAGATGCGTTGGTCGACAATTGAGAGGGAAGCGTTCGCAATAATATGGGCCTTAAAGAAGTTTGACTACTGGCTTTTCGGTGCCATAGTAAACGTCGTTTCCGACCACAATCCGCTGTCGTACCTTACAACTTCTACTCCGCACGGGGCGAAATTGACAAGATGGGCGCTGGCGTTACAGCGATATCATGTCTCGGTACAACATCGGAAGGGTATATGTAACGGGAATGCGGATGCATTATCGAGGCTCCAGAATAGTTTGTGGAAGCCATCAGAATAACAATGCCATGCCAACTGAGGGGGGGACGTGAATGTTCCTGCCCACTCGCTGCTGTATATTGTGGACAGTGTGATTGACAATCCAAGAAACAGACACTATAGTGATCTTACTGCTTGAAGCAGCAATGGTGTGCTTGATCGTTTAGCATGTATTTGTTTTCGTTTCTTGTATTCTCCTGTCGTGTTGTCTCGCAATTGTGTTTGATGTTTGTGTATGCTGTTGTATGCTTAGAAAGTCCAGTGACCTAATCGCGGCAGTGATTTATCGTACCACTGAGCGTAGAACAGCCCAGCGTACTCTTAAGGGGGGACGTGTTATGTTGCCGCTCATAAGGCGATTGTGCAGAAGGGACTACGTAGCACCGTACGCTATACAAAGCTTCTTTCTCGGCTCTCTCTCTGCATGGTCTTGGACAGCAATTATGAATGGAAAGCAAACTGCTCCCATTGAGCGGCTGGTCTCCCACGCTGGCCCCCAGGGGTTCCTGGTACGAGACCCTTCCCTTTCGCTGAACGTCGCTCGGGGGGGTCGCGGCTGCGCGACCGTACCTGTCCCCTCAGTGGCCGTTTCGGGGAAGAGCAGCTCGGACGCGTAGGAGGACAATGCATGAGAAGTGCGCCCTCGCTTGAAGCGACAATGCGCTTGGCCCAACCAATTCTTTAACGACCGGCATGCGCTCTCGGCGCGCCGACTGGAACAAAGGGTTGAGTCACAGCAGTGCATGGTCCGAACGGCGGGAAAGGCGAAGACACGCTGTGTTTCCTGGAACGACAGGGTTCGACTGGATGAGCGTGGGAGATGGCCCGAATGCCGCAGGGCTGCTACGATACCGATATTTCGATTGTGAGAATATCTGAGAGCGTGGGATAAGGAGAGGGAGAGCCATGATGGGAAAGAATGCCAAAATGCCTGTTTAAACTGCAAAGACGCTGCTGTCGGGATTAGGGACAGCCCACTAGGGAGTGGCTTAATCTGAGGATAAACAGATTGGATGACAGAAGGTTGAGGCGGACCAGCAGTGGCCACCTCCCCTTTTTCTTTGTCACCGCAAGGTACTAAAGACTGGACGGGATTCGTTTCCCTTCAGTCTAGGCTGTAATCACTTAACTGATCGATCAGTAAGACTCCGTACGATGCAACTTCTGTCTGGGCCGTAACCACTCGGTGGTCGAACAGTGAGACTAAGTTCGTTGTATGTAGTAACAGTGTTCTAGGCTCTAACTTAAGAAAAGTTAAGTAGAAGAGTAAGACGCTGTTGATGTCTATGTTATCATCAGTGTGCTTCGGCAAGATGTACATATGACTGTAAATATTTTGCTACAATATACCTTCAAGTTCATTAACTCCAACCTGCCTCCTGCTTCATCGACGTCGATCATCTCCTTGACGGGACTTCAATCCACATCAAGGAGAAAACGAACAAGAAAAACATAACTGCGAATATAACTCGAACGAAGGTACCTGCCCTTTAAGTCCATCTCTCGCTGTCTCTCTAATAACTTTAATGCTGCAGAGCAGTTAACAAGTTTTGCTACGACAGATTACGCCATGTCATTCGCAATGCAGAGGAGTCAATATCAGGCGCCGGGCAGGCACTCAGACATACCGCACTGCTCAGGCGGAACGGCATGATTTATTCCTTTTATACAACATCTTAAGTTGAAAACTCTGAAAGGAAAGCACATTGCAATGGTAATTAAATCATTGCGTAATAGCAGAGGTAAATATGGATGCGTTCGCCTGCCTTGAGGCAGCAGGAGCACTTCACAGGAACCTCACACCAAAGCAGGCGTGTCCTGGTAGGCGTGAGAAACGCGAACGAATGATCCGGGTCACGGACTCGCACCGCCGCAGTCAGCGTCGATCCCTGCGAAGACCACGACACCGGAGTAGCGTCTCGCCGAGGATGTCATCGGGAGCGTGCAGCCGGTAGAGAGAGCGATGGAACACGACGTATCGTGGAACACGTAGAGGTGAGGTCCCAGAGGACGACCGACGGCGAAGTGGTGTGGCCCGAGCGCCGTGAAGCTCGTGTACTCGACCAGGATGCCAAGCTCGAGGAAGCCGTTGTCGTTGTCCTTTTGCACGTTCAACATCCCGCAGAAAGGAGTGACGATGTTGGTCCAGCCACTTGCACGCCCTCCTGGTCGCTGAGCTGTCTGTGTCGGCTGCAGTGCCCGTCGGCCTGGTTCTAGCTGCAGAGCTCCTTCCATTTGGCAACACTTGTGATGGGTTGACCAAGCTGTTGTTGCCACCATCGGCCAAGTCCGCACTTATAGAGGAAGCAGAAGTTCTCGCCTGGAGTCGCAGTACAGATGAGCCAGAGCAGTTGGAAACCCGTTAGGCCTGGAGAAGTGCCTATGTCGCTTAATAGTTTTTCGGCAAGGAGTGAACCGGTCGGTGACATGCAGGCAAGGTGCTTATAAGAATCTTCCAAGCACGCGCTGGGGTTCCGTCGTTGTCGTCGTTCTTATCTCACGCATGGACACGCGACCTGTACAAGAAAAAGAAGAAAAAAATATCCCTGAAAACTGATAAAAACGTGGGACGCTTCTCAAACCAAAATTTTCTTCAATATAGACTGCCGTTGGTTTCATGCACTCTATGGAGTCTTAAAAT
This sequence comes from Hyalomma asiaticum, assembly GCA_013339685.2. Lineage (NCBI taxonomy): Eukaryota > Metazoa > Arthropoda > Arachnida > Ixodida > Ixodidae > Hyalomma > Hyalomma asiaticum. The sequence goes on along the minus strand of CM023481.1, from coordinate 31,485,876 downwards.
CTATGATCAATCACCATACGTCCTGATCTCGCGGTACGGCCTATTGGGGATGTTCGAAAAATGAAAGAAATTCGCACTTTCGCACAAACTTAGGAACGGCGAAACTAGATATGGTGTTAAAGTTGTTCTTGATCTAAAAAAGTTAGGTAACATTCATGCTACCATGAGAAGGAAAAATGCGCGCTTTCATTGTAAGAAGCGAACACGCATTTGCCCTGTAAAGCACTCTACCAAGAATAATTTTGTCGACTGTCGTATTGATGTGGTGTATACGATTTGTTTAGCTGCGCACGTTTCTACGAAACTGATGGTTGGATTCATCAGAGATTAAATGAACATAGGAGATATCATTACTCGGTGGAACTCCTAAGTCATCCATGCACTGGCGGCATTTTAACTGCACGCCCAATTTAAACGAATGCGCGATTCTATAGAGCATAAATGTGAAGAAACGCATTTAATGGTCGAAGCCTGGCATATGAATAATAGATGAAGGGCGTGCGTGAGTCTGGCGTCGATTAGCTTAAATAGAGAAGAGTTACAATGCCTTTGCACTTGCCTCTCGCATTCACCGGCACGCTTTTTGCAGGTTGCGTTAGCATTTGTGAACACGGCGCAGTTAAGTGGATGTCGTCTTTTTTTTCGCCTCAGTACGCTCCTTCAGTTGATAGTGGGCTTTCGTGTGGTGCCCTCTTCTTCCCTCGTGTTCGTGGTTTGCACGCCTTTTCCTTACGGCATTTACCAGTTCGTACCGGGATGTTTAAATACGGGCTGTCCAGAGGGCCAGCAACGTGGTAGACGGACTTTCCGTTCCTGGGACCATGTGGCCCGTGGTGTGCGCTTAACTTTGAGGGGAATCTGGTCCTCAGGGCGTTGTACGAGTAAACTTCTTGTACTGACTGACTGACTGACTGGCCGGCTGGCTAGCTGTCTGAGACTGAGTACGAGACTGACCCTGTCTGTCTGTCTGTCTGTCTGTCTGTTTGCTAAGGGTTCGTTCATCGATCTGCGCTCAACACTGAACGTGTAGAACACGCTCATATCTTTGGGTATAGTCTGTTAATCGAATTCCGTGCAGTAGAGCCAAGGCTACGAGGCCATCGAGCACAGAATTCTTCCGAAGCGAGACGAAATTACATTGTTCGGACACGCACCCCATGCTTCGTCTTCCCCCTTCCAGGGCTGCAGCTGCCACTGAAGCGCCCGCCACTGGCACATGACGAGCGGCGGAAGGACGCGTTTATCACCTGTTCACCCTACTCTTTGGTCAAAGAGTCTTGTAGCTTCCATAGTGCTGCACGGAACGTCTGAAACAGACTATAGGCAACTGCTGAATGCAGTGCACGTTTATCCCGGCTGACTCATAATATTAGGGTTACCGATTTTCTAATTCTGTTATTACATATTTTATTATCAGTAAAGGTGTCATGTAAAAGCCGCTGCTCGGCCTCGCTCGTTGTTTTGAAAGATATTGTGGGAGACCACCACTGAATTCACGTGTGCCAACTTTCGGCATTTTAAAGTGAGGGCAATAATCCTTTCACGGGTCACTGTGCACAACTGTAACCGAAACATATCGACAGAAATAGCGAAGGATCCTGCAAGAACCAAAGTCACTGTAGTCTACCTTATACATTGCCTGATACGCCCTTTATTATTATTGGCATCATCAGAATACTTGTGGATATTACAAGCGACAGGCTTCAAATTTCTACTTGAGCTATAATGCTGGCTCTCCTATAAAAAGAGGTAACATAAAGATTAAAACCTCGACCTCTGGGCAAGCAGTAATATGGAAATATCATGAAATAGAAGTATGACGACGCGTAAATGAATTTTCATGCTAATAAATAAATAAGAAAATAAATTAATTAATAAATAATTATTAAGATTTCTGGGATGGTTAGTTGCCACTTATGGGAAGTAGAGGCGAAAGGTATTAAGTTTGGCTGTCGAACTCGGACTTTGTGTTTTATACCCGGAATCTTTGGCAGCCGAATAGCTCGAGAATGTAATTTAATACATCTAAACGTTAACATTAAATATCGTATGGATAATGTTCGCATATGTGATTCCTGTATGAGGCACAGGCTTCTTCGCTATCGTTAACCATGGTGTAAATCGCAGGAGTGCGAAGCTATGGATATCATGAGCTGTCAGTGATGTTATCCCACATAAGTAACTACTCGTTCCTGGCATACGCCCACACTGCGGGGGTGTGCGGATAAGAGGTATAATGAAAACAGATGTGACTATACATGACGTGTAGTTGTAACAGAAGGAATGCCGCAATTATCGAGAATAAATTGGTATCCGCAAATACAAGTTTAGCGACAGAATAATCCTTAATCAATAAAATAGTTTAGAATGGCGACGCACACTTCAGCATGAAAATTCTTGTTTTAATTATTTATTATTGCAAATACGCAACTAGTTCCGTAGCGTGTTTCGCGTACGAGTGGCAAATTGGTAACAATTGTGAACGGAGCACCACGACGCAGGCCGCCACATTTTTCCAAGCAAACTTCTGTGCCTCTGCAAAGTTCTCGACAGCTGTGTACCAGGGTTGCTTAAAAGAGATTTTCGCGCCTTCTCGGTCAAGCTTAGTGTCAGGTGCCAGCAGTGGCGTAGCCAGAAATTTTTTTCGGGGGGGGCTGGGAATTTTCGACGGGCAGGCGGGAGGGAGAGTGTATGTGTGTGTATATATATATATATATATATATATATATATATATATATATATATATATATATATATATACTTTCGGAAGGAAAATATGCACGTGACGTATTTGCGTGGACCGTCGCCCAATGAGTATAGATTCGGACAGCATGTGCGGCCTACTTCAGCCTTCAGTTGCCATGTCAACCGAGCACCGAGATAGCAATACTCTCGCACATTCAAAACTTTCACCGACGACAATGTATCGACGAAATCTAGTAGAAAGACTATTTCTCCACGACTGCGAAGATTCGTCACTTGCCCACGCTACTACCTTGATGACCATTTCAAAATGAACTATAATGATCGATGTACACATACGCATGAAAGAATTCGCGATAGAAGGCGCAGCCGGGAACAGCGGGCAGCATACCTGAGGTAGGTAAGCTGAAAATGACGCCATAACAAACACATTTTTTGAAACCCTTTATGAATTTATCGTGGCGTTGTCCTGATAAACTCCCGGAAGACTCTTTCCAACTTAACATGCTAGTAGAGATACAGGACAGCATTTTAGTATATATTTCGTATTTATGGTTTCCTCATCCAAACTTACCCGTTCGGCGTTCGCTACATTATACAGGCGCTTCCTTCACCAAATTTTCGATACATTTGCAGGAAGAACAGAGATTTGCTTGCGATAGTGATTCTGAGCAGCTCCAGATCTATCTGTCCTGAACATATTTCCACTTCTTTTTTTAAAAGAATTAAGCCTATTGCGTTACAGAAAAATATCCGTCCTCATTACCATGGTAGGCCTCCCGAAACATGGTTTTCTCTCCACTAAGCTCACAAACGTCACCGTCCCGACTCTTTCACGAATAATTACTGACACTCTTGTTAAGCTGGAAAACGTGGTAAAATATCTCTTAATATTGAAAAAGTTTTTTATGCGGTTTGCCAATTCACACTTTTGCCAGGTAAATTAAAAATCCCACGGTGCTGTTGGGACTAACACCCTACAGTTACTTCGTGGCATGCGGAATGCAAGTTGCGATGGATAAATCTGATTTGGAACTCGCTGAACTCCGGAATGGTGAGATGTCCCTATACTTAGCGCAAAGGGGGAGGCGGTTCTACACCGCAACACTTCACAAGTACCACAACTACGTTACGACTCCGTTCGAAATGCTTCACGTTATACTCGCTCACCCCCTCTGTCCACACACCTCAACAACCAATTAACCGAACCGGATTCGTGCTTGGGCCGGGAAGAAAAAAGGCAACAGGCTTAATTAAGTCCCCAAAACATGGAATTTAATATGTGAACATGATCAAAGTATACAATTAACAATTGGTAGCCAACGTAATGATGCGAGGCAAACAAATAGCAACGTAAACGCATAGTGCAGCACAGGAATTAACAGGGCAAACAAACTCTTCAATGAACGGCCAATACGAGGGGTAAAACAGCTCATAAACTAATGGCGCAATGTCTCAAGTACGCTTGCTGCCGCCAACGAAAGGAACGCCTATCTGGGTGGGCTCCATCGGCACATAGCTCTCGTCGCCAGCCTGTGCACAGGTGCTTTGTTAGAAACTCGGATGTCGACCACGAAGTCGCCGTAGCTCGCGGATTCTCCCCGATCATTGCTGCTCGCATCCTGCTCTCGAAAAGACTACATCGACTCTCCGAGGTTGGAGAGCCGAACGGGCAGGCTTGCATGAGGGATCGCAAACGAAGCTTACTTCTTCACATGACGGAAGGTCACTGCATCTCTTCGGGTCTCCCGAATCTCCAAAATTCCGCCTTGTCCTCTGTCCCGAGACCAGTTTTTCTCCCTGACAGCTCGGCCTCACCAGGGCGTCTATCCAATGGTTGTCTACGGCAACGTCACCGGTAGAAAACGCACCAGTCCAACCCGCCGTGCGACTATTGTTTGGGACTCGCCTCCACAGTGTAACGCAGTACGAACTCCTCTCCAAAAATATAGAAAGCAAAATATAAACACACACAAAACTCGACATTCGGACACGACGTCGGACAGCCTAACCGGCGACACTTGTATACAGATTACCGTAATGAGCGTTAGCTAGCACCGTTTCCATTCCGAAACACTCCAGGTGCAAGCAATCTGGCGCCGTCTAGGCGCCCTCATGCTGGAAGTGCCCGGTGAAAAGACGCGCCTGTGGGGAGTCGCTCCTCTGTGGCCGGCCAGATGTGCGCGTCCGAGAAGCAGTTCTGCTTACTGCCTTGCACGGTGATCGACACATACCGGGGACGCTCCGTTGGCTCTTTTCAGGCACTTATGAGCGCGCTGGGTTCGCTTTGGCGGCATTCTGTCGTCTTCAATGTCGCCGCCTAATGCACACTCTCATCTGGGACCGCCGCACAAACGTCAGCTCTTCTGTCAAAGCGCGGTTTCCTCAAAACTCGCGGCTAACGAGATTCTCTGACCGCAGTGGCAGCCGAAAAGTAGGATTGCAGAAGGCCAAAAACTCCCGCTACCCGCCTTCCCGTGTTTCACCCTGCCGACGCCCCTCGGGGCGTCACAATGGCAGAAGGATCCGTATTAGGTATAAAATATTTCCTGTATCAATGACGTTCGCCATAAGCTTTCTACTTACGAAGTTCACAAATGTACTCACTTGATGCAGCACCAGCATCGACAGATACTAGATTATCAACTAGTACTAGCCGTATCTCACTGGTTTTTGCATACTGAAACTTCATTTGTTTTAACCTTACGCGATCGCTTGCTACACTGAGTTGACAATACTACATGCCTAGTGCTCGATTTAGACACATCAAGGTTAAAGAAGAAGTTTGTAAAAGAAAGCTCTCTTATGGTTCTTACACGCTAATATTTTCCCTGTGACCTTCACGGGGCTTTGTACGTTTTTTTCTTATTTCGCTCTCACTTAGGTTGCTGTTGAAAAACATGGGGGCTGATGTAAATAACTTATTTGGCTCCCTTACTAAACAAGGTCCAAGAATAGTGAGTTTCCTTCTGCCTAACGGAGAAGTAATATCCCGTTCAGTGAGTTAGAGACATGCCATATTTTCGGCTCTGATTCCGCGCACCAGGCAAGCATATAATGGTAGTGCATACAACCCTCAATTGAAACTATTCCAATGGCGAATAACTGCAGGACTTTCTCGGTGCTTTAACTTGGAATTGAATTAACAGTTGCGCGAAATTTTAGTATTTCATACATCTAAACACTACTTTCTTCAAAATAAAGCGTCCTGATAAATCTGTTTACTTCAATGAGCAAAGGCTCGATGTGGGTAAGTTTGTTTTGCATGCTTTAAATGCCTGTCCTTTGTACCTGTTGTCACCGTTGTCTTGCGCTCTTTTTTCTTCATGGAACTCATTTGCACTTTTGCTTGACATTTAGCCTTCTCTGTTCGATTTGTTCGACCAGATACTGTAGCCAAGAAAGGTATTGGTATAAAGAGATTTTTACTCATTTTTGTTTCCCATTGGCTGCTCATTGATTGACTCATTTATTGATTGATCGTTCAATCGTCTCGGCGACCGTACTTATTTCGGCTGTTATGTTTAAAACGCTCTGTATCGTATTTAAGAAATGAAATGATGTCAAATTAATTTCCTGGCTTGCTGAAATCAATAAGGCATCATATGACCACATGTGAGCAATAGCAAATGACTATTCAAACATTATCAAAGAATTCACATATAATCCATACAGCTCATCTTAGGCACATTACAGAGCCACTGTATTGTCAGAGGAATAAGGCATCATGTAAGTACAAATCAGTTGAAGAAAAGGACTTAGCATTCGAGGTCTCGCTCGTTTGTGGGCGCTGCAAAGATGAGCTTGACCAGAAGACGGAGAGCCGCTGCCGTCCTTGAGACATATTGCCGCGAAAGCGACGATACGAATATGGTCACCTCTTCTTGAATGAATGTCGCGACCACCACCTGCTCGTAGCGGAGCTGTTGTGCATGCCCTTGTGCACGCTCGGCGATGAACCGCAGCGCGTCTTGTTGTCGACTCGTTATTCCGTAGTGCTTGTGGATACCATTGTAAAGCAGTGCTGTCCAGTTGGTCGAAATTTCCACTCTGCCGCATCGCCCTTCTCAGAAGGGGACACGCCGTACGCGCACATTGTAACCATATGTAAGTCGTGAAGAAAAACAGCAAAAGCGAAGCTGTATTGGGCCACCCATGTAGGGGCACTACTCAAAAAGAAAAAACGCATGCACTGTACGCCATATTCCCCACGCGAGCGCATACAACGCACGAAAAGCGTCGGCGCCCCACAGAAATAGGAATGAGAGGGGAAGAAGGGCCGGGCGGCACAGGGGAAGGCATTGCACGGGGAACAGCCGCATACTTTATCTTGTGCTTGGTTCGCTAGCTCGATGACCTTAGGCCGCGAACGTTTCACCCACAGCAAAACCACGCATGATTCCAGATACGCAGACTCGCCATGTTCTTCCATCACTGCAGAGAGCTAATTGTCAACGCATTGCAAAAGCGTCTGCCTGCCGCAGCACTGTGCTTCAAAGACTGCAAGCTCCCCCTTCAGGCTCTTATCACAGCACTCTTTGCCGAAAAATGACAGGTGCCCCTCGTTTGCCACCACGGTTTCCTGCAGACAAACTACAACATTCCCCGCCATAGAGTGACAAGTCAACTTCCTTTGTGAGTGGAAAGAGCCGCGTTCTTCGTTTTTAAGCCCACCGATGAGACGCGAATGCGCATAGCCGCACTTTCCAAGAATGGGCACCTTTGTTCGTATATGTGATGGGCAGCATAGATAGGCAGGGGGCACCGGCTGGAAAAATTTCGGGGGGGGCTTCAGCCCGGTCAGCCCATGCCTGCCTACGCCACAGGGTGCCAGGTATTTCGACCTATTCTGAAAATGTTCAAAATGTCGCTCTATTTTTTTTTTTGCAGTATTTCGTTTGGATCAGGAAGTAGAGCGCGTCCTGGTGTGCCTGCCCGGCATACCTGTCACCGGTGGCAGCGTGGGTTGGAAGAACTTTTTTTATAAAGACATGGGACAGAAGGATAAAATTACCTTGAATAAAACGCTGACGACTACATTTTTATTTTGTGGGTTCAATATGCAAGGTATAACATTGAAAATGCAAATATGGTCAGAAAGTCTTAGCATTTGAGCACTGCACAATGGCCCCACAATCGGCAGATATTTAGACCTCTTTGCCCCATGCAGTATGTAGAAATATCCAGATAGAATAGGGACGCTTATAGCTGTCGCTTTGAACGTTACTAGCGAATATTATCATGCGCGTCTAGACACTTCGTGTAACGTATAGAAAGATGCCGGCATAGGCGGACACTGTACACAGTTTTTGAGCTAGGTGCACAGAGAAAATATCGCCTGCGGAGAATGGGAATGGTTAAGTAGCAACGAACAAACTGATATGCGCAGATCACTTAGACAGGAATGTCAATTGTTCAACGTCGATGAACAAATCGCAAAATACGATTTAGAACAGGGAATGTCGCAGGAGCCAACGTTCAGGGCGCCAACAGTTGCCGCGCTGATGAAGACAAGTCCGCTTGTCGAAACTGGGATATTGTGTAAATGTGTAAAGCTTGTGCACTTGATAAGAATGTTTTTGAGGTACTGACACGAATCATGAATGTAGCACATGTTCGGCAAGTTAAGTTCGCCTTAAGAAAATAGCAGGCTGCTGCTTAAGCTGGAAGATTTCAACTTCTACAAGAAGATCTGTAATGATAACGATTAGCAACACGGCAGCTTATAATGCGAATGTGCTCAAAGCTAAGGATGTCCCCTTGTACTATGTGTTACCGCGCGGAAGGTGACCACACCATATGCTACGCTCCTGGCCATCTGAAAGGAGATAAGAAGCCCTTACGGTTGTTGACGCTTCGTTGCGTGACAGGTCCAGCCGTGCTATGCTCATTGTAACATCGTCATATTTAACTGAGGGCCGTGTTCTTGCTATGTAGCAGTATTTTCTGGCCATAAGCACTGGCAAGACTGAGTGGTGGCCCAACAACGCGCCACACGCAATGGGGGCCGGTTGCGGCTTTGCGTTTGCTAAAAACTGTGCATTAAACTTTACATGGTAATAAAAATAAGAAGATGTGCACTAACTTAAAGCGTTAGCCAGCTAAAGTTGTAGTTATGCAGCTATTGAAAACGCCAGGGCTTACATACTCACAAAACTGCTTGAAACTAGGACTGATCGTAAGATAACCCTGACCTGATGTTGGGCATTTCCTCATTTGTCTTCTTGAGTAATGATAAAGTGAATTTACTGAAGACGAACATTTTAAACTGGGTCTCCTTTCCCTAGAATTTGGGAGAAACCTTCTTCAGGAACAACAATTTTCAGAATCTGATCAGCATCGCTTGGGCCGCTTGAATTTATACTGAAAGGCAGTTCGCTTGCGGGGGTGATGCAGTTGATAGTGCTATATTTGGAAACTATATGTACCTGATGCCCATTGACTATTTTATGGTCACCGTGTATATTATGCGATGCTTTAAAGGCCGAAATCACAAAGGGCTTTGTTTGTAGCGCGAATTTCCGTTAATCTGCCCTTCACACAATAATCGACTGGAAATTTTATATCGGCATAATTATAGCATATAATATTTTTTCGAGTGCATACCCTTGATTTCTTTTTGGAATGGAATCAGGCGTAAAGTCAAACCATAGCTATTTTCACGCTCTCCGCATTACCGGCGATGGTTGACAACGCGCACTTCATTCTAACACCAATGAATGAAAGCTTGCTTCATTCATGCGGTCTCCAAATGACATATATACTGTAACACTTTTCTTTCGTAAGGGATGCCTGTCTTTTCTCCTAATCTTTCGATATTACGTCCACCAGCAGATTAATGGGCTGGTGGTATCCCAAAATAGAGTTTTTGGGTGAGACATTATACACATACATTACATTATAGAGATACATTAATTCGTACCGGCTTGCATTTTCTATCGCCCGTTAGGGTTGCTCAGAAATGAAAATAACAGCAAATGAATAACCTGGTCACTACGGCGTATGCAGTGTTTATGGGGTTGTGCTCGGTTGCACACCTGAGGAAAGTGTTGTCTAACCCGGTCTCGACAGCCGTTGTCTCGATGGTCACAAGAATGTTCGAAGTCCTGGTACTGCACGTTTTGAGCGCAGGGTCCTAAAGAACCCGATGTCTTCGGAATGGTCGAAATCACCCAATGAGACGGTTAAGAAATGCAATATCAAAGTTTTTTCGCGTTTCCCTTTATGCATGCATTGCTTGTCGATCAAGTGGGACGAGCCTTTAGCGGTAGAATGAGTAAGGCTTTGATGGACTCATCTCTTACTATGAATTACTTATCTTCAATGATTGATTGATTGATTTGTGGGGTTTAACGTCCCAAAACCAGTTCTGATTATGAGAGACGCCGTAGTGGAGGGCTCCGGAAATTTCGACCACCTGGGGTTCTTTAACGTGCACTGACATCGCACAGCACACGGGCCTCAACATTTCGCCTCCATCGAAATGCAGCCGCCGCGGCCGGGATTCGATCCCGCGACCTTCGGATCAGCAGCCGAGTGCCATAACCACTAGACCACCGTGGCGGGGCTACTTATCTTCAAAGCAACACGTACAAATACTGTATCACGCAGGCGTCCGTTCGAGTGCCGCCGCTACACTGCGTAAGAGGTGAATGTGTCACTGGAGCTGGAAAATCTGATGTTACACGACCATGCGGTAGAGGAAATCAAGGAGGCCTACGGACACCATGAAGCACATATATGTCGGCTCTTGAGGGCCTCTAGCACCTCCGTATCTCCTGGCTTACACCTTCACGGAGACCCGCAAGCACCACTTGGTGAACTGTCCCTACTCGGTTGGCGTTTTAATGCCACTATGAAGGTATGTCATCACGCGCACCTTTTCTACGGCGGGCGTCAACTGCGAATTTTCCAGCTTGTACAACGTATGCATAGTAGGAGGTGCAGGTGCTACCGTTTCGCTTGAGTGTGGTTAACATCGAATTTTTCAGTGGCTAGAATCGCCGAAAATTTGTCGATTTCCCGCCCCAAAATATGGCTGATTCGGAAAGGAATGCGGCGTTACAGTGCATCTTACCAAGTCACGAACTGCCATTTTTCTACAGACAGTGCATGGTGACATGATTTCGCGCCGCTTATTCGGCATGACAACAGATAAGGAAAGACGTTCGGTGTATTCCCGATGATAGCGACAGCGTCACCTCAAAAGGGAACAATGTGAAAAAGTCAAACCCCATAAAACCTAAGGTTTAGAATTGCATGACGGTGATGTGATATCATAGCACAAGTGTAGTGCGCAGACAATCATTTGACAATGAAGGTAGATATTATTGAAAAAAATGCGAGCGCCCACGTGCAGTGGGAGTCAAGGTAATGCGAAGAACGCATCAGGAACGCAAAATTTATTTGCAGTGTTCCCTCGCTATACCGATTTTGGTACATATGAACTATCGAAACGGCCGAAAGAGCACCAAGACAGTGGCGTGTAGACTATGCCGCTCATGACACGCATATCATGATTGTAATGTTATGACCTGTCATTTACGTTCGTCATGTAGTCGTGTTGTGCCGTAGCAATTGTGGTATACATCCCATTAACGAAACGCGTGGCATGTAAATCATGCCCCTCATGACATGCATGCCACGAATTTCATGTTCCTAGACCGTGTCACCCATGGTCGTCAGATACTGTAGCCTCGCCATACAACTTTTGGTATATATCGAGTCAACGAAACGACCGCAAGAGCACCAAGACCTTGGCCCGTAAATCATGCCCCCCACGACATGCTTGTCACGATTTTCATGTTATGACCTGTCATTATGTTCGCCATGCAGTCATGTTGTGGCATACCAGTTTTCGTATACATCCCATTAAAGAAACGGCCAGGAGAGCACTACGACCGTGGCATGTAAATCATGCCGCTCGTGACATTCATTTCATGATTTTCATGTTATGACCTGTAGTTTATGATCGTCATGCAGTTATGTTGTTGCATAACAAAAATTTCGTATACATCCCATTAACGAAACGGCCAGGAGAGCACCAAGAGTGTGGTATATAAATCATGCTGCTTATGACATGCATGTCATGATTTTCATGTTATGACCTGTCATTTATGTTCGTCATGGACTCATGTTGAGGCATACCAATTTTTGTATACATGCCATTAACGAAACGGCGAGATCACACAGTCGTAACCGGCTAGATAGATAGATAGATAGATAGATAGATAGATAGATAGATAGATAGATAGATAGATAGATAGATACCCTTACAAAAATGCCTGTTGACATTGAGTAGACAACCTATGAACTTTCTATTGACTGTACTGACAGTCTACAGACATTTACACTGTAGTAACACTTGTTCGTAGAACGTCTAAAGACCTACTACTTACTTCTGTATAAAGAATTGTTTAGCTAGAACGTCTAAGGACTTCTCTCTTACTTCTGTATAAAGAATATTCTAACTACACTGTCGAAAGGCCCCCTACTTACTTTTGTAAAAAGAATATTCTAACTACACTGTCTAAAGGCTTCCTACTTACTTTTGTATAAAGAATTTTTTAGTCATCACATATAAATACTTCCCTCTTAATTCTGTATAAAGAACGTTTTAAATGCATCGTCAAATGGCTTCGTTCTTACTTCTATATAAAGACTATTTTAAATGCACCGTCAAATTGCTTCAGTCTTATTATTGTATAAATAATTTAAGCAAACCATCAAATTATTTCCTTCGGAATTTCGCATAAAGAACTTTCTTTTTCTAAAAGTGAGAAGTCGTAGAACGTTTAACCTGTACACTGAGCGATTCTTTGATATTTCCCGCAGGACATGTTGATGATTGCAGCTGCACTTGCCTGAACACAAAGTATATGTCGCCTACAAGTGCACCAGAGCTAACTTGTTCGCCACGCGTAGTGTAAGCTCCTTTTGCACTTAAAAATAACATGAGAGATGTTAATCAATTTTCCATTTGTCAAGATAACTAGTATAATTGAGACAGCCCGCAAGCACTGTTCTAGTGGGCACTCCTAACGTCTTTCCAGACTTTCACCTTCACGTATACTCTCTTTTTTCTGCAGTTCAAACTAACAGATGACACACTTCTTTGATACGGCCGCCTTGCACAAAGATTCAAAGACCAGCACTCGCACCAAAAGGGTCCGAGCTGACCCCGAAACGTTCGGTTTTTTGCGTTTCAGGTAAAAAAAAAGAAACGAAGCAGGGGCCTACGCTGGTGTCATCTCGTTTCAACACTAACATTATATTGCTTAACCAGACAGATTTGTGGCAGCTGTTAACGTTTAATATGTGCTTTGCTCGCTGGCAAAAAAAAGAAAAACAACGTAAAACAGCAACAATAGCTCATCTTGCTACCAGCATGGAGCAGTGAATTGCTATCGCACATAAGCTGGTACAATCTCATAATGAGTTAATTGCGCGGCTTTCATATTTCTCTAATTCCCGCAGATTCCCTTTTCATAACAATCTGCCACATAAAGGCCCTTGTGGATATTATGTTTAAAGCTTTGTGCAGGCTCATTTTTTCCCGAGCATTTGCTTTGTGGCTCGCACGCTCATAAAATACACGGCTAGCTGCTTTCCTTGTGTGTGCGCGTAAGTATGAACACATGCGTGTAGCCGTCAAGCGTGGCAAGCACACTTGTTTCGAAGATGTCAAATAATTCTGCCTTCTCAAAGTTTGACCAGGCGGAATTATAGCGATAACAGCAGTAGCAGTAATACTGCATGTGAAGCAAAAGAAAAATAAACGCGCATCGAAGACTTCGCGGATGTCAGTTTTACTCAGCAATGGTAAAACCAAGGTCGTTCAAAACGACCTTCCAAACCGCGCCTTTCGGCACGGTTTGGAAGGCACGGTTTTGTTCACGCTGGCACATGCTGCGTGAACAAAATTCCTGAACCAGTACTACTAGTTTGCAAGGAGGAGCAAGTCCGGCATTCCCCCCCCCCCTTCCCCCGATGCGGTTCCTCGAATATCCATTGTGCCAAAGCTCTCCGTCCGCTGTTGGCGCACAGCGAGGAAAGGGGTGTTGAGAGAGGGAGAACGGCGTGCACGTGCTGTGTCTCCGGCCTGGCAGTTTTGCTTGGACATGCCGTGTGTCGGGGATGCCAGCCCAAGCCGTTGAGTTTTTCGACATGTGTGAGCTCCTGGATATATTCTTCGACATGTGTTAGTGCCTGGATATGAGTGGCCCAAAACTATGTGGTGTTGCCGAAGGGCGAAGCTGTTAGGATGTGCTTTAGGCAAGAAAACGGACACCCGGTACAAGCCCTCCACTGTTTTAAGCCAAGATCGCTGCAACCTGCATACAGCAAAGACAAGGCCAAGTAGTAACTACTTCTGCGTCTCGTTGGACTTTTGTTATATCTTCTCACCAGTCATGAACTATTTCCAGTCTTGTATGTTCTGTTAGTGTGATGCGCTTGAATATTTTCTTTTGCTCACACATTTCTATTTGTTGTCGATCGAAGAGGCTTATGTTGTAAGTTTTCCTGCATAATTATTCGTATAATTCTCTTCGTTGATATACCTTCAGCCTAGCAGTGTGCACGCGTGTACCTCGGAATGCTGATTTATATGTGCGAAGCCTATCTGACAGCACATATTGCTTATGATACAATGCCACGTGTCTGCGGTTGGTAGTAAATTACTACTAGAATGAATTTTCAAGTTAAATGACACTGTCTTTTCTTATTTCCTTTTTATCAATTAATTAACTTTCTTATAGTTGAAATACTCGTGAACAAATAATACTTCTATGCGAATGTGTTTGTGAGGCTAAATCAGATCTGCTTATTTTAATAATCTATTTATCTATCCGCCTTGTGCTAAGTAGAGGCTGCTTTACATTGCCTATTTTAATGTTTACTACCTGATGCTCTTGTCTATTGTTCTTACTGCTATGTACCAATTAAGGATAATAAATTATTTATTTTGCTACTTCTTCGTATCGTATTTTGCTTATGCTTGGTTGTACAACTCGTTCACACATATCGACAGAAGCTGTCACGGGTAACATATGTCGGTATAGAACATTCTGAGAATGTGAACAGTGTGTCCATGAACATGCCTCACTAGATATATTAACCAATTGTTAAAAGGGTATACTGAGACAAATGTTTGTAGATGATCCACAGAAAGTCTACAAACATTTTGGCAGTATGTTCCTAGGGCGTCAAAAGACAAATGTTCATAGGGCACTGGTAGAAAGTAAGCAGACAGCCTATGAACACGCGTCTATGTACTGTTGGTGGCCAATTGTTTCCAGAATGCCAACAAGCAGTCAGTAAAGAAGTACACAGACCTTTGCTAGACACCCTGTAGGTTGTTGGTAGGTTCTAGTAACAATTGTCTTTAGATATGTTTCTAGGGTGTCAAAAGAAAAAGGATTATAGGACGTTAATATGAAGTCAGCAGACACCCTAGAAACAGGTGTCTGTTGAAAGTTGGTGGCCAATTGCAGGCAGGGTGCCCACAGGAAGTCGGTAGAGAAGTATGTAGACTGTTGCTAGACAGTCTGTTAGTTGTTGGTATGTTCTAGTAACAATTGTCTGTAGACATTCAATTTAATGCTACTAGAAATTTTTGTAAGGGTAGATAGATAGATAGATATGCTCAAAGTTGCTGAAGTTCGCTAAGCAATGCTTCGCATTTCAAACAGGTAGGTGCACACCGAATAGGATGCGCCGGTGTGTCGCACATCAACCAAACCTGCGCCCCTTCCACTCCGTGAGGATGATCGAAAAGGGCGTGTCTGTTGGTTGCGCCGAGTCAATCATCCCGAACAGGTCGCCCGTTCTTCTTTATTTCCTTAATTAACTAATTATTTCTTTCACCATTCCTCTTTTTTTTCTCTCTTTCTTTCTTTCTTTCTTTCTTCCTTTCCTTGTCTTAGCACGCTTGACTAGTTACCGTAGTGCCGCACAGCGGATTAATGTTCAGTTTGGTTTGTTAAGGAGCTCCATAATGTCGCCTTCCATGCGCTTCTTTCTTTCCCTGTCTCTTAGTTCCTTGCTTTGCAATTCACGCTTTGGAAATGCGGCCGGCACGGCGGGGATCGATCTCTAAACTTCGAGCTCAACACCGAAACACACACGTGTACCCATAAACTCACACACGTACACCCACTCCCCACAGGAACTGAAGTTTTTCGCGCCTCGCATGGTATACTTCTCATCACGCACTGCAGCGTGACATTGAACATCAGACGGTGAATGATCGAGTTATAACTGTTTTGCCGTCATTATTGTACCGGTAAACTCTACAAAAGCCAGCCGTGATAACAGAAGCTTGATTCTTGTATATGGAACCAAGCACTCGTGTGCAACATGCACGCGGTGATGCCGTATAGTTGTGTAGTGGGAAGAGGAGTCCGCCTAGCAATCGATCATCATTATTTTGTGATAACTCTACATGAGGAGCCCGCGTAGTTATGACTCCGAAAGAAAATGTGGACAGAATGGTACAAAGCGTCTGTCATGCTGTCGAATATTTCAAGTAGTGCATGCCTAAATTGTTCAAGGCGTATTGGCCTATCGGATAGGGCCATACAGCGGTTCACAGGCCAATCACGTTGGCACTATGAATTGTAGCTACTTTATTATAAAGAAGATCGCCATTACATAAACCTTTAGCCCAACAGAGAGAACAAGCCAGAGGTCGCTCTAGGGGACATCGGAAAATTCCACGCATGTGTAGTAATATTTACGTCAACCGGATATTATTTCGATGCTTTTGCGCTGCTCAAGCTCAATTCAGAACACTAATTTCTCAGGAGACTGCTGTTCGACCCATGGTGTACCTCGGTAAGGGCCCTGCCGCCGGGAGCACCCCTACCAAGTCTTGCCAAGCCAGCGTTTGTTGTAAGGACCTGCTCAGGGCTGGTGAGTTCTTCTACACGGCACTTACCCTAATCTGCACTTACCATAACCTCATGGTACGTTGTCACTATAAAGGCATTGGACATTAAATCTATTCAGCCACTTGTAATCATAATGACGCCATTTTGGATGCAATACCACACAAGGCGATCCATAGACTTAACTTTTTCTTTGCTGTAATGCAGCAAAATTTTGTAATGTTCAATGTAGGAACTACGACCAGTGAATTATATACCTTTGGTATCCTGAATAGCTGCTTTGAGAGTTAATACTTCAGGAAGGTTAGTACAAAGAGAATCTTAGTAGAGCAGAAAAGTCAAGACCGCCTTGTACATCCTCGTCGTGGAGGGGTTCCACATTTGATTGGTGCACGTGACAAAGCTACAGCGAAACTGCTTCACATAAGGAAGTTGGAGGCCACACTTGTGGCTATACTACGAACTCATGCCCTGTATGCAACGAAAGCATCAAATACGTTCGTATTGAACTTTAGCCGAAGATTTGAATCACGTATTTTGCTGCGATACGTTTTAGCGTCTTCTAGAGCGCACATTTGAACGTCTTCTAGAATTTCTGAGATAATGCGAGAACGCGTTATTACGCGCGTATAAAAACCGGTGCATTTAGCCGTTTGTCAGTCTTCCCATCGACCGACGGCTGTTCACGCCGTTATTGCTGTGCATTGTTATTGGCTTCGTTTTGCTGGGCACAAGTTCGCCTAATAAACAGTTCGCCTGACATCGCTTGATTTCTTCTTGCTTCGTCTTGAGTTCTGCGTGCGTCACGACCACGTGACAATGTGTTAAATGCTGTGTGTCGTAGACATGGTACCGAAGAGCCGGATTTTTATAACAAATGGCGAACAGGATAGTAAGTCTAACTCCCGTTTGTCTACAAATTATAAAAAGCATTGCGAAATTAAGACATCGGTGTAGAAGCTGTACAAAAGAAGGCATGTTCAGAGTTGTATACTACATGATATAGGAGCATAGCTCTTTTATACAATCGAATTATACCATGACTGTAGTTACTGAACCTTTTGCAAATACAGCGAGAAATATGGAAACAGTACGTTTGCGCATTGTGAGAGTCAAGCATAGGGTAAGTCAAGCATAGGGTCGCGCACCAAATTTGTCTCTTATCCGCTGCTAATCTTCCTTTCGGCCGACGGTATTTTTTTTGCACATGGTCTCTTTCGTGAACGTCACTGTTCACACTTGTTACAGTTAAAAAATTACTTCTAAAGTACATAATTAAAAATATGGAACTTTTGTGTCACCCACTACGTGAATCCCCAGAAATCAATGTGTTACGCAATATTAAAGTTCGGTGCGCTTGTTTACAAATGTTCCTCTTATGTACAATATTCTTACGTTCGGGATCTCCTAGCGAGTTGGAATGCGATAGCGGTGGTGCCCTTTTAACCTCTCTCATGGTACCAAGGGGAAGGAGGAAAGACTGAAGCACAATAAACGACAGCGAAAGCATGTATGGTCACACGGTAGCGCAGCAACAAGCAAAGCGCCTGCTGTCGAGAGGATTCAATAAGTGGCGATCGTTTTTCGTCGCATTTCCGCTTCATATTCCTGGTGTCTGCTACAGCAGTTGGACAATGTTGCCCTGCAGCAGGCCGGGTCTGCGTGAAGCCACACGGTCGATTTGTATCGAAGACCAGATCTTGGAGAAGAAAAATCTTCGGCGTTGCTCACGATAAATAGTGTTCTCTACGTTATTCAGGCATATGCAGGGGAACAAGACATAGCCTATAAGAGGGAAATATAAGAAATGAGAAGATGCCACTGCAACGTATCTTACTCCAAGAACAATTTCAGAAACATTTTCATAAGCTGCTTTTTGCTGCGCAAGTGATTCATCAAATTCGATCGTAGTGGAACTGCTTAAATTGGGATGTTCTCTCACTGGCCATATGTAGTAGCATATTGCGCGCAAATCTCTCTACAAGCTATTGGTGGGGCCTCTGAGGCTATGAAGGTGATGCTCAGCCTTCAAAGGCAGCAGCAACGCAAACGAACCCTGAGGGCAATGTCGCAAGCTCGACTATACCAACCACATATGGATCACGCCTTAATACGAAAACAAGAAAAAAAACCCGAACAAAATATAGCAAATATGATAAGAGTGTGCATATATGGTGGGTATGGTGCTGGATTGCTGACCCTCAGGTGACGGGTTCGATCCCTGCCGCAGCATACGCGTTTTCAATGGAGGCGAAGATCTAGAGGCCTGCGTGCAGTGCGTTATCAGTGCTTGGTGAACAACGCCTGGCAGGCAAAATTTTCGGCGCTCTCCTGTACGGCGTGCGTCATAAACATATCATGATTCTGACCCGCGAAGCAATGACAGTTAAAGCTTGCGCAACCTCTGAAAAGTAAAACGAAAAGGCAATTTCTCCTTGTTTAGCGCAGATGCAGCTACGTGTTTCCATGGCGCAATTTTTCTTTCCATTACTATATTTGCTTTTCCAAACTAGAAGAGAAGCTCACGGGAAGATTCGAGAAGCTCACGAGAGAAGCTCACGAGAAGCTCACCGGAAGTTCATTCTTTTCTTTCTTTTTCAATCTTTAATGCCTTATTTTTATCTTTCTTTTCTTGAATCTACCTTTCTTTCCTCTCTTCTTAAGTGCTGCTTTACCGCTTTCTTTCTTTCCTTCTTTCCTTGCTTCTTTTCCTCTTTCCTTCCTTCCTTCTTTTTTCGCACTTGCTGCTTGCCCACTGCACTGAATGTATTAAATAAATCGGGAAACGAGCCCTAACTTTTGGGTAAACTCACGCCAAATACAAAGCCCCAGTCGCGTTCTACTGTCGTTCCTTCGATCATAGGTTGGCTTAACCAGGCGTGCTCAACCTGTAGCACACAAAAGCTAGAGTAGCTCATGGAAATGGTTTGAAATGATCGCGAGTATTTTGCTCTGCAAGCGCAAGTGCATACCTCCAAAGCAAATACAAGGATCAAGATATACCTTACACAACGCATAGCGCCTGACAACGTCTCGCTAAATTTGAAATGGAGACCGCTTGCGTGGTGCGTTGCCGCCGCGTGGTTTTCTCCGCGCTGTTGCGTGCTTGTCTTTACTCTCCCTGTACCAGCGTGCTCATGTAGAAAGGGGCAGGGGGGGGAGGTGGACGGGAGCGTGGAAGAGGCGACACAGCACGGATGAATGGGAATCGAGATTTTCCGTCCCCCTTACGCGCTAAGTGGCCCTGCAGTCTACCCGTGGTTAACAGAACTTCTCGGTGGAGTATATTTATCGGTGGTTAAGCGCGACTCCTACGTTCCCCTTTTCTTTCGAGCAGTGGTAAAAAGCAAGCGCAGCAGTGACCGTTGTCGATGTCGCCTTCTGCGGCATAAGTATTTCTCGTAGAATATTGCACAAGAAGGTGACATATTAAGCGACAGTGCATTTCATCACGTGGTTTCATGTGTAGAAGGCGCCCGCGAGTCCGTGGGCCTGAAGCATCTAAATTCCCCCGGGGCTGATCTCACGCTTTACTGAACGATTTCCTCACGCTGGGCATTGAGAGGCCCAGGAAGATAGGCAAAGGTGGCACGCAAAAAAGGAAGGTCATCGACACGAATCCTCGCTCTGGGATTCTATCGGTATGCGTTGAAACGCGGAATAGAGCACGTTTCCCATAGTACGGCAGTTGTCCACCCGTGCAAACTTATGCATCTATGGTGGCGCCGGAATATCGGAGGCCTTATGGATTTTATAACACATTTTATAAATTATGGATTTATAAACATTTATTATGGATTTTATAAACATTTTATAAACAAACAGGAGAACTGATGTGTATATGTCGCTCAATTATGGAACATGTCAATGACATGCGTATGCTTCAATGTCCAATAGTTTACAGCTCTGAGCCGAGTTGTTCCCCTGCATTTTAATTTTTTTGCTAGAAGTCCGCTAAGTGCAGTTGCCTTTGCTTGATGAGTGAAACGGAAAAATTGCAGCAGCTTCACGCTAGCTGTGCCAAGTCTGAAGGAACATCGCAGGTGGGCTACAACCCCCAGCTAAAGATGCCTTATAGCTCACTCCCTATTGCTTTCATCTTCTTTCATCCATCTTTCCTTTTTATCTTTATTCTGCACTCCCCTAATTTTCCCTGCTCTTCACCCTTACTACTCTTCGCACCCCTTGCTATAGTAGAGTGCACATATAGTGCACATATAGGCTATAGGCTATAGTTTACCCTCTCACCTCCTCATGATTTCCGAAACTCATCCTTGCATCAGTCCTATTCGCCCTCACTTTAATTTGCCATCCCCTTGCTGGATTATCCTTACAAGGCTATGCCATGCCTCAACCTCTCCCCTCGTCCTCTTCTCCACACCCTCACGTGACTTTCCTGCCCCCTTGCTTTATTATTTATGCATGACTATGCTATGCTAAGAGCTTCTTAACGCATACCCGCTTTCTGTGGTGCACGAACAATCGTGCACACCGCTGTCCTATGCTATGCTATGCATGCCCCCTCCTCTCCCTCACGTACCTTTCCCCTCAATTGATATACGCTAATATACATGGGTATGCCATGTTAGGAGCCCATAACTGCTTTCTGTGATGCATAATCGCCGAAGTTTAGCGTCGAGCGCAGCAGTTTTGCCAAGCTTTAACAGCTGGTTAGGCTGCTAAGAGTATTCTGATACATATTCACGTCTAAAATAAAGTATTACCATTTCTAACATCCACAGGAAATGTGGGGTGCTACTTTCTCCCTGTCTTGTCCTCATAGGAGTAATGCCAGCACTTACCGTGTCAAATCACTTTGTGACTATAGTGGCATTACACGTGTCATAAAGCGACAGCATACACGGCGTTATTATCGCGATATTTTCAGCTCTGTCAGTTTTTCATTGTGTGAATTAAATGAAGTATATCTTTTTCATTATCAATGGCGCCAGCACCTTGCCACATTATGTTCATTCCGTTGGCATTCAGGAAAGTGGAAGACGAGGTTGTACATAAACTGGCACGAATTCAAGTAAGACATCGAAAAAAATTTCTTTAATAGAAGGCAATGATTCCATTTACCACTTCTATAGAATATATATTATATCAAGTCGTGAGTTTTCTGCAGAAAAGGGCCAATTACCCTAGTAATATTTAATTACAATGAACTGAATGGACGACAAGTTGAGCTTGACGATGTCGGCTTATGAGCCACACGCAGAATGAAAAAAGAAAACGGTGTGCGGCTCCTTACCGCTTCTGATATACGAATAGGCACCGCACGTGACTAAATATAGTTCAAGCCTATCCAAGACAACAAGAAATGCCACGAAACTGCAGTGGCTAGTGCCATAAAGGACACTAAATGGCACATTAGGACGACCTAAATTATATTTCCTCGGATATTTATTTCATCCATTGTGGATTTATGCGTTGTCCTCATTATTTAGACTATGCGGCCCTTCAATCATGAGCGAGAATATACACATACAAGGTTGACAGCAGAAGTATACACATCAAGGGCGCTTCAGTCAAACAGCGCCAAACCAAGTACAAAAGAAATTCTCGAGCACATTACGCTAATGCAGCCGTATATAGCGGTAATGTTTACTGGCGTGTTCTCAAATGAGCTCAGGTAAATGTTGTTCTTATTAATTATCAACATGTAAAGTGTTGCCCTAAGTGCAAAATGTCCACGGGGGCCGTTTTAGAGCATGCTGGTGCCCGGATTATATGTTTTAATGAGAACAGGTGCAGCGACTTCTAAGAAAACGCGCGAGATTTCTGAGAGGCATTATCTGACATGCGCGCATCGACATTAGCAGCTTCGAACATGCAACGATCGATCGATGGACGATGTACACAGAGAGACAAATTGATTAGATGTGATTGCACGTTTCGTGGTCACGACCTGTTTATACCGCGTGTATCTTCGATGATGGTGTCGTAGGACGTTTCATAGCGCAGGATATTAAGGCGCACAAGGGCCTAGTCCCCTTTTTGAAATCTCGCTCACTTTCAGTTGACGGGAAAAATTAAAACCGCTGCACTTATTGCTATAAATATACTTTATCCGGACGCTAACTACCGAGCTCTAAATTTATCCCTCGGACCTTTTACGTGTAAAGCAATAGCATAAATGATGGTGAATTATCACGTCTTATTTAAAGAACTCAACCCATTTAAATATAATCTCTGCTGATCGGAGCGACGGCAAACAACGTCTTTGCGTTCTCGTAACGCGTACGTTGATTTCTTCTTTTAACGTTCTCGAAAGTGAAGTTAAACATTCTGTATAATGAATACATTCGAGAACACGTGGGAGTAGCAGCACGCGCACGCGGAGATCAGCTGTGCGTAAAAGACGAAGAGGAAGCAAGCTTCACCGTTCGAGGCCGCGCGATACGCCACAGCAGTTAAAGTGTCGGCCGCTACCTCTGCCTGATCGCAAATTCCTCAGGAAGTCTCCAATGACGGGCCGGTGGCATCGAAGGCATCATCGGCGGATCGGCATCGCCGACCAGCTTCGTCGCTGTTCATGGACGTCCCGTGGACGATGATACCCAGGACGGCACTCCCCCGGTTAGCATTGCCTCCGGTTGCCTGGGTGCAGCAACGAGTACTACAGTCCTCGCCGCCTCTTCCAGCACAAGTGCCACCATGACGTCATTTCGGAATGCTCTCTGCAGACAGCAGCAGCTGCAGTTCCGGTCAGCGAGCTCCGCCGGCATTGGTGCTTGGGAGCAACACTCTAGGCTCCTGAGGAGCAGTGATGACTGAAAGGTGCGTTCACAATTTTTTTAGCCTTGCGAGAGAACAGTAGCAATGGCATCAATATTACTCGAAGTACCAAGGTTTGTAAAGCTCATCGCGAAGTGCCGCGTCGTTGGGTTGGCTAACTTCAGCGTGCGTGCGAATATTGAACGCAAAATCTGTTCCGCGGAGATGTAACAGTTATGAATTATGACAAGACATTTTGTTGTATGTAGTGATCGCAGTCACGCGTGCTGAATTAACAGTGAGGAAATGTAGCAACCGGTGCCTCGTGAAACTTATAAAAGGTGCAGCTTACTCAATTATTCAAAATCGAATAATCTATAACAAAATTTTGGTTGTCCTTACTCGAGCATATTCCCACATGGTCCTCGACGTGCGCTGGCGAATACGTAAAGAAATGTGATTTGTGTGATTGTTAGGCGTAAGGTAATTATTCCGATATAAATATGGATATCTGAGGTTTAACGTTCCAAAAGCACCATCTGATTATGAGAGACGCCGAATTGGAGGACCCCGGAAATTTCGACCACCTGGGGTTCTTTAACGTGCACTGACATCGCACAGCACATGGGCCTCAAGATTTCGCTCACCTCGAAATTAAGCCGCCGCCGCCTGGATACGATCCCCGTATATAAATATTGTAGTACCGTGAAACACGCGTTCTGAAATGTAAATCAAGTTGCATTTCCATGTTTGATAAGCTTGCCAAACAATTATTAGTGAAGATATCTTTGCCATTTTAAAGCGACACATATTGCATCTACTCTAAAATCTCAAACGCCCATACTCTTAGCATGGTAACCGTTAGTTTATTATTTGGGTGCGCACAAATCTGAAAATATGTTCCTTTATAAAGGTTAACTATAGTAGAGGAGCATATTTTCACATTTCTGTGTACCTATAAAATAAGCTTAAAGTTACCGTGCTAAGAGGGTATTCATGCCGAGCCATAATCGAAGAAGGCGATAACATTGTAAAATGCAATTTTCGTCGAACTAGAGGGAGCTAGAACGCTTCCCGGTTGCTCGAAATGGACGGACGAATTTGACCAGCATCATTTCCTAGCGTGAGTTTAATTGTTGCTTGGGCCAGCAAATTATGTGATCGATTTTAAGGAGTCATTTAAAGTCTTTAAGAGCAGCGACGTCGAATAAAACCTGTAAATGCACCTATTCCACAGGTATTAATGAAAGCAACCGCTTTGCATTCGTTTTAACTCCGGCAGTTACGCCGCCATTATTAATTGTGGTCCACGGCAGAGGAAGGTTCTCCGCGTAGAAATGTCTCAAATTATCTCTTCCTCAAGGAGAGGGGGGGTGCTTGCTCGGGAGATAACGGTACATTACAATCGGATGCAGGTCAAGAAAAAAATTGACAGACCCCCGTGCAGTGGGAATCAAGGGAATGCGAAGCACGCAATCAGGAACGTAAAATGGGTTTGGATTGTTGTCTCGCTATACCGAGTTTGACGGGGAGCCGCCGCCGCTTTTTCCTTGATCTGCACAGGAGCAAAATAGAAACTCGTTTTAACATGATAGTGTTTATGCCGGGGTCCACCAAGAAAAGAGTGACGTACTTCTTGTAACGGAAGTGATCTTTCAAATAAACGAACTTGCATTCATATTGAAAACGTTCAGCGCAAGCATCTCGAACCTACTTTCAACAGGGATTCGATGAAAGGACGTGGAAGCTCTACCGATGCACACCGCAACATCGCGGATACCAGGAACAGAGGGCCTTACATGTCATTTAGAGAAATAGCGCTTTAAAAGTTACATTTATTTGTCGTCCGGCCAAAGCAAAGCTTTTTAGTGCGTTGAACCAGGGTGTTTAACAAACCAAATTACACTTACATTAACATGACCTGCCTTATACTGCACTCTGAATCACTTAGGTTCGCTTCGGTGGTAGCGCCATCTAGGAACGGTGGACAGAGCGAAGTAGATGGTCGTGCTGAATCGCGCCGGCAGTCAGCACTTCGGTAGTGTTCGCGCCTCGACGGCTGAAGAAGTTAGGGCCGTGGTGGCGTCGTAACGGCACGTTCCTGGGGTAAAGTACGAACGCAGACGCAACAAAATCTGTCTTCCTTGGCCAGGTGTGTTGAGCTGCGACGCGCACTGCTCCAGGATCGCAAAGACGGCCGTCGACAAGCAAGTGATTGGCCTGTCCTTGCAGTGGCTGTGTTTTCACAAAACGATCCGCTGACAACTTCGTCGGTTTCTCTTTCGAGGCGTCACCATCTTCGGACAATCCTCGGTTATACGGCTTGCGCGGTCTCTGGCGCGTGCAATTCAGTCTTTGCAGAGCAATGGAGTAGCTCGAAAACTGCCTCGGTGTACCATGTCCAGAATCCCTGTGCCGTGTGGGGGAGCGGACTGATGTTTAGATTTAACGTGTCACATGTGCACAGTACCTCTTCCGCACTCGATTCACCAGAATTACCGCTTATGCATTCCACAGCTTCGCGAAGACTGTT
Organism: Hyalomma asiaticum; assembly: GCA_013339685.2. NCBI lineage: Eukaryota > Metazoa > Arthropoda > Arachnida > Ixodida > Ixodidae > Hyalomma > Hyalomma asiaticum. Next base: position 31,460,031 of record CM023481.1, on the reverse strand, counting down.
TTACTTTCGTGTAATACAGATTTCTATGGCAGAGGGATCAACCACAATTTTTCACCTTCGGAAATCGCACTTTTTCAGAATTCGTAGTTTCAACAGGATAAAGGCGCATTGAGAACAATGATTATAAAGACTACGAAATCCAAGCCCTGTTTGTACAAACAACGAGACGTATAGAAAACGTTTAGGTCCTCGCAGGTGTGCTTCTTCGACGAGTATTGAAGAACTACGATCTATCTGCGCTTTCATAGAGTAGCAGTCCAGGAGAGTAAGTGCGTCATGACGTTTTAGCGTTTAGCATAGCCCAAGATACTAATACCATAATAAATTGTCAAGAGAAACAGTATGGCAGCTGAGCGCTAAGTTCCAACCTATCCTTTATTTCTTCACTCCGAAGCCGCACACAGCGACTACTCACCCCCGTTGGCGTATGGTTATCTTCGCAATGACAATATGAATCACTTAGCGGACCAGTCGGAACTTGGTACTTTCAGCTCTATTCCATGCTATGAATGTGAACGGACCTGCGAAGCGGTGAGCGGCGGCAGAGTCAGTCTGACTTCGTACGGTCATGCAGGAATTCATGGTCTTGTAGCACATGTGGCTTATTGGTTCACGCAGAAGTTGGATCTTGTACTTGCGACACTTCAAAACCTACTTCTTTATGCACGAAACTGACGGATGAAGCTTTTACCTGGTTAATTTATAGCAAGTTATAGGGTACGACGCAGACAGGCCACGATCTCCTGTAGTCCGAACCGCGGAATAAGGCTTACGAATCTGGCACTTTCGCCAGTCGAGCTTCAGGAGAATATACTTGGCTAATGTTGTAAGCTTAAGATTCAACGAATCATTATGCATCTCATTACCGCATTAGGGCTGTTCCTTTTCGCGCAAAGTTGCGATGGCCAAGCTATGGATAGTTGCGCTGTAAAATAAGGCGGAAGGAGTTGTCCAGATTAACGAGACGGCCAGCATCCTGCAATTTGCTGAATGGCTGGTACTGGTGAGTGCGGCCAAAACTGGGTTAAAAAAGACAGGGGGCGTGCTCCAATCGGTGCCAATGTGGCGCCAATAATGTAAAGTTGTTCGAAAAAGGGAGGAGGGCTTGCATGAGGTGGAGCGCCTGATCGATAATCTATATATATATATATATATATATATATATATATATACAATTACGACGTCGTAGTTGGGAGGACGTTTAGTCGGTGCGGGGGCTCAGTGGTGAACCACCAGCACAGCTGATACACGTTGATGATCGTAGCTAAGAGCGACAAAGATAACAAACGCGTGGTGATGGTGATAGAATATGAGGACTATGTGGTAATATAAACGACCGCACTGATTTTCCCGGCTTGAAAGCAGGCATGATCCTTCCCGCCCGTCAAATTTAGAGGCAGCGCCGCGTGAAACTTCATTCGATTGATGTGGACAACGTCCGGCTTTGCGGTAAAGGCCGTTTGCTGGAAGCGTCAAGAGCCGTCACGCGAAAGTTCACGGGTGAAGTTTGCTCTAGAACTAGGTAAGGACCGATGCAGCGCTGTTGGAACTATTTTCGCGCAAACCACATCTGCCAACGCGAAGTCAGAAGCGGACCTCCTCGCGCAGTCAAAATGACAAAACAAAAACACACATTCGTCAAAATACAGAGCATCGCTTTGCTTACTTTGCTCAAGTCCATTAATTAGCTAGAGATATCATTGCATCTAGGAGCGTTCGGACCTTCTTGTTCGTAATCATCATTTCACTAGGCTTTCGTGCAGCGTCCTTATTTTTCACACTTATTGCTGAAATGAGGCGTCATTCTGATTTATGTTTATTTTGTGGTTACAGCATTCAGGCCCATCACCAAGCTGGCCTTTCTCGATATTAGTTCCCTGGGGGTCGAAGAAAGCTCGCAGACAGCCACACCGCCTCAAGCGCCCGCAGCGTCGTGGAGTGCCTTGCACCGCGGAACTGCGGGTTTCACATCGGCCCATCACTTCCGGACTTGCGGCCGCAAAAGGCGCATGTCCACCTTGCTACGCGAACATCTGTCGTCTTTACATTCCAGGGATATAATTGTTTCTTCTACACAGGCTGTTATGTAACCTTCGGGAAAATAATTAAATTACGTATTGATGTTGAAGCGGTGAGCTCTTCACATGTGCATTTTACCAGTGCTCAGCAAGAGGAAATTTCGATAAGTACTGAAGTGCGATGCATCTTTCACCCGCTTTTACTAATGAGTCAAAGCTGAGAAATTGCGCGCTGAATTCTTGATTTTACGATTTGCCGAAGTCAAGTGTATCAGCCTCCGGCTGATTTTTGAATCACTCGGAGATGTGCGGACATGCTGATGTCAGCAGGTGACAACTATTTTAGCCAGGAAGGATGTGATTCATGCAAAAATCAACGCATTTTCTAAGGACAGAGAAATGCGGGTGTGCCTGATTCAAAGCCGGACTAGCCAAGTGCCTTAAATCGAGAATTGTGCAACATTTCGTCTAAAAGGATGGAAACATTCATCCTGTTGTGAATTCGATGATATTTTTTTGGGTGCAGTAATTTATAATATTCGAATGGATCTCCATAACTAGGGAACGAGCAAAGCCGTTACTACTGCTGAAACGTGCTCAGCGATAACAAGTCGCGCTCGATGGCACCTTGTACGTGCAAGAGGTGGCTGTATCGAATGCCCATGAATAAATCGCGTGTTAAGGGCGTCTCGAAATTCTGCACCGTTTTCCTTGCGCGAGGGGGAAAGGTCGCTGTGCTGCTGACATGCCGTAACCAATAATCGTAAATACGTAAGAGCACGTAAGGTACTGTGTAGTGTACGTCCTACTAATTTGTATGTCGTGAAAGTGGTCGCTAGGGTAATTTCAATAACATCACGCTGAAGACTTGCGGTTGACTTCTTTGTCACTCCATTTGTAGACAAGGTGGTATTTTTCTGACGCGTAGTGCTTTGACGTGCGACCTTGATAACAAGTATATTGCTGACGCAGTTCGTGCTAAATGTGGGCATGAGGCCGAATTTGAGATTTGAGAAAGGTTGTGACGCTAGGTCTTCGAGGTATCCCCTTTGTAATTACCTCGGCAGCCAATCGTTGCCAGTATCCCCAGAATAATGCAACCTCGAAGGACACTGTGCATCTTTCGCTTGGCTATTCCTTACTACTTCTTATTCAGTCCAATAATTATCACTATGTGATTATAGAACTTTTAGTCACATAATTTAAATCCTAAATGCTCACAAAGAAAGTAGTGGAATGGGATAATTAGCGTCTTCACAAAGGAATTCCGCGATAATCGTTAGCGATGTCTTAAATTTACTGTATTCTAAGAATTTTCGAGAGACTGAAAAAGGAGTACAGTGTAATCTTTAATGTTAATTTGCGGTGCTTGTATAATTAGTGCGATTTGAACAATATCCTTTACACGTATAAAATAAAAGTAATTCAGAGTGAAAAAATTTGATGCATTGTGCTGCTGCTTCATACACAAACACCTGCATTACACTTGCCTATAAAGCCATGTTAATGGCACATCTGGTGTGGCCTGTACCTATACCTTTTGTCTTTTGCACCCTACGGTAATTCTTGCCAACCCTCCTGTCAACGTGCCCAATGGTCGCCCGCCTTGTTTAGACCATAGTGTAATCTCAGCGGGCGCAACATACCCTCTTATGTCATCTGACGCATTTGAATAAAGCGTATTGAAAATATAAGAAATGTTCTCTTGTCTCGTCTACACCAGAAAAGCAACAATTTGGTGAAGATACCAGACCATATCTGCTTAAATAATAGATCAGATTGCAATGAGAAAAACGTAGTCTAGTCATTGCATCATCAGCAGCCTGTCTACGTCTACTACACGACAAAGGCCGCTCCCATAGATCTCCACTTATCCCTGTCCTGTGTTAACTGGGCCCAATTTATCCCTCTAACTTCCTGATTTCTTCTGCCCTCCAAACTTTCTGCTGCCCCCTGCCAGGCTTGCCTTGTCTATGAATCCTGCGACAGCTCGTTCCCGCGTGGTGATTACGACTTGAACTAAACTCGTTTGACCTAATTGGCCATCCCAGTGGTGGTTCAAGCTTGAAAGTCTCTTGAAATGCAGCTTTTCTCAAATAGGTTTTCTCGCCAAGATACTAGTGTCTACACCACTTAGCTGCGGATCTGAAGGTAGCGGCATCGCATCCCGGCCACGGAGGTTGCCTCTCGATGGGAGCGAAATGTTGAGTCCCTAGCGCTTTTCGATGTCAGTGCACGTTAAAGAACCACAGGTGGTCGATATTTCTGGGCTCCTCCAGTACGGCGTGTCTCATAATCACATCACGGTTTTGGGACCCAAATCCCCAGAAAACAAAAGTTTTCTTCGCCTTCGTCTCCTTCCTATGATGTTTGGTTAACTTCCTTTTCCAGTTCTCATGGCTCAATCATAAACGCGAGCAGCATGAGAGAGCACGTATGCCACCGCGCCTGCGATTCGTCGGCTGTAAGCATTGCATTTCGCCTTTCGCTGCGTGTCATTCGCCTTCAAGATAGGTACATTTTACATACTTTACCTGGTCATGTTGTGCCTTTTCGAATATATCTGCATCCTTAGAGGCGCTTGTGTAGGGTAATTTAACTGTCGTATTTATTGTATAAGGACACGTTGTCACTCTTTCGATGATCATGTTAGTGGATGACAACTTCACATTATTCGCCCGTGGCTTAGAGGGACGGCGGCCTACTGGTGATACGACCACTACGGCTGGTCTTGTGTTCTCGTCGCTGGCGGCGGTTCCACGCAATTCAGCAGGACTTTTGTTGTTTATCGAAACATCTCGTAATTGGTTCTTCGGTGAGCCGTGACAGAATATAACGTAGACGCGATGATAATGTGGGCACTGTCTCCATTGACCTGGCTCAGGCCTTCGTAATAGCTATCGCTTGTTAACACATTACACAGTTAGATCTCTGTCACTCAATGGCAATTCAATGGAGCGCATCTTAACTAGCAATAATATAAACTTACGGAGGCAAATGGGAATTGCGGCTGTTGTTTACGTGTTGCCTACTCTGCAACGTGCGAACGTAACATAGAGCCTGACTTTCAGAATGCGTGAAATGCTGAGCGGGAAATTTGGCATTCCACCTGCGGTACAGCCACAGCCGCTAAACTATTTAATCGCCAGAACATTATTTTATCATAATACGTGACATTGGCCTTGTGTGGAGTGATGCGTAGCGTACCGCTTTTACTCCGCGATAACTGATATGATGTAATATGAACGGGAAGTTGTCAGTACTGTCACATACATTTATTGCGCAATGACAACCACGGCTGGATGGTAAAAGCGGTACCGTTCTCTACTTGTCCCATTATAAGGGGACAGCCTACTTGAATTAAACCCACTGACAATGCGCACAGTGCAATCACATTAACAACAATCCCCAAATTGTAATTACTATCGAGTGTTGCAAGCTTACGACATAAGGCTCAATGTTCGAAGTACGCATAGCTCGTTTTCCGTCTTTCCTCGAGTCCAAGACACAACTACATTTTTCGTAAGCGATATTGCGATTGTTCGGTTGACAGCACCAACACGATTGTCAAGCATCGCGACTGCCTGACATATTATCTGATGAAGTTATTTTACGTAAGGTGCTTTTTGAGTACAGGAACTAAGTCGCCTTTTTATATAGAAGGCCACGCACATAACCACAGCACTCACCTCCTTGAGGACCTGACTCAGTGCTTTTTCTGAGAGTATCGCTGGATTCGAGTCATCCTTATCACCCAATACTCGGCGTCAGATGCCTTGATATTATGAAGTCAGAGTACGGTAGCCTAAAGCTATTTATGCTTTTACTTATTTTATAAAGAGCACATATTCACAGTGAAGTGCAATTATGCATCCTTTTAGTTAACTGGATCGAAAAATTCTCATAATTATCGCTATGCCATAATCGTTCTCAAAATAGGTACGTGGTCGGTTGTGGGCATCATTTATTGTCGAATGCCAGCGTGTCAGTGAATGCCAAAAATAAATTAAAATGCTTGAAAGTTCATGAGTACTTTCTTTCATGCTCGCGTAATATTTCGAATGCAAGCGAATACCAGCCAGTGGAATAGGTGGTCCTTGTAACACTTCATCACTGCTGTTTGGTCACCACTTGGCATCATTAGTGTATCACTATCTTCTGTCAGTACTCTGTGAAGAACGTTTCAGGCTGACAGTAGCAGAAAGACCATCGCTTTATGGTAGGCTATTGGTTAATGGTTGCCAAAAAAGACAAACCGCACTGATTTTTTGCGAACATACAAAGGAAGTCAAGGAGGCGAGAAGGGGTGTCCTTGCGACAGGTGCAATTTCAGAGTCTTGTTTTCTGCGCCAAAAAGCAGTTGCGCGTGTGTCCACAAAGGAACGAGACAGCCAACAAGGCCCAGCCAAGCTAATTTTTTTTAAATCCAGGCTTTTTGAACGCGTTCCTCACCTTCTTTATTCACTGTCGATCTCGTACGGGTAAAAATACGCTGCCTAGACTGGAGGATGCTTAAACTCATGGTTGTAACACGGGACTGGAACGCCGATCAAGCTATTAGTGGCCAACGGATTTATATTTAGCATTTGGATTTCTTCTCTTTGGCACTGGCGTATCTTTTCATGGAAACGCGTCATTTTTTGCCCCTCGCAGTTGTGTTGCTATGCTGCCGTGGTTCCTAATTCAGGAGATAAATAAAATGTTCCAAATGTCTCACGTGCCGGCTACACAGGTTCTTCGTGCATTTCGTGGCAATCATCTGTCCGGCCCCTTTCAAGCACCCAAAGGCCTTACCGGAGCTGTAAGGTCTAGTATAGAGAATGGCTATTCGGTGCACGACTGCATGACTCCCTCTTACGCCTGCCATCACAGAGACCCATCATGTTTCCTCGCCAATCCAGCCGCGATAATAGAGCTCGAATATCTGTTTCATAACGAGATCCCGTAGCTTCGACGCAGACTTGCAGGAGCACCTGTGGTTGAAGTGCGCCTGTTGTCCTGATGACCTGAATCACATTATAGAGGTTGGCTATTAATTTGAAATGTTCTGCGTTAGCTCTGTGTCATGCGAGTCCTCGCGGTCCTGCGGGGCGCGAGTTCGCCAACTTTAGACATCACCCTAGTTTGCCAATGTCAGTTTATACAACATAGTTGTCTTAGTGAGCCCTCGCTTTGTTATCGGAGTTGTGGTTTTATTCCGCAGGATATCCATTGCTAGAAATATTACGTGACAAAATCGTGGTTTTGTCACCTAACAACTCTAGCCAATGCCACAAGACATATGTTGCGTGTGTACGCAGAGTAAGCTTCTCCGCCATGGTGATACCCCGAAAATCGTTTCACATTTTTTACAAGCATAATATTATCATTCTGCATAGGCACGGGGCTGGCGCGTCCAGAAAATTCGTTCACGTGTTCTTCACAGATTTGCCTTTATTTCATGTACTAGAATAAATGCAAAGGGAAACCGTGGTTCTGTCTTCGAATACCGATTGCCCAGGATATGCTGAACTCTTTTATCATACGTTTCAGTTCTATTTTAAACACCTTGAAGAAGCTAGCTCTTTAGTAAAGAAAATACAAAGAACTCTCTTTCGTCAGGAAGTTTGAGCATCTTAAATTAATTGCTTTAAAATTACTCTTTGGCAGCCTACATTTCACGGTAAACACTGCGGGAATTTTCTGGTCGCACTCAATCCCGTTTCTATTTGTAATATTGCCTACCTTGTGCGGGAAAAAAATGGTATGATCATCGCAAGGTACATATGGCCGCTTTTCTAATATTTTTTCTTTCTGAGTACGAGGATACAGGAAAATCTATATTGGCCTTTGCTGGACATCATTCCGATGTCCTGCCCCATAAGCTGTTTTTTTACTAAGCCCTCTACTTAAACGGATACCCAAACTTCACAAACATATGAAGAAGACAACAGTAACGTAATACTACTGAAGAAAGCAACAGAAACGTATACTACTAAACAGACTAGAACAAGTACCTACTGCATCGTTAAATTCTGTATACTAAGTGTTTTGGCAAACACTTTCAAAATATTGAATAGACACTTTTTGAGAAAAACAGAAATTCTACTAACGAGGAAACTGTTAGACTGCAGCGACATCAACCTCTGCTAACGTTGTTTCGGAAAGATCGGGATGGCCAATTCGAAATGTACGATGTGCTACTTGCCCTAGCAAGGAAGCCTTGACGCTCATCGTACACTGCAGAAGGCGTTCTTTTTTTCTTACCCGGCACATTCCCGCGCCGTAGTCATGGTAACGGGACCAGAGCATGTGAGGTTTGGCGTGCTTTCACAATCCTTTTGCAGCGAGATTTGGTTTTCTACGTACGAGGATATCACGACCTCAAGGAATTCAGTGAATTACTTTTTCTTTCTTCACAAATTGGTGTCTTAGCATACATAGTCTGCATGGCTACTAAATATACACAGGTCTTGGGAAAAACACCGCGGAACGCATCTAATGAAAATGAGTCGACAATTT
>CM023481.1:31269538-31451412 GCA_013339685.2 Hyalomma asiaticum | reverse complement strand
TAATATCCTAGGAGCACAAAACGACGACCGAAAGTGTCCGTAGACAGCTCTGTTTCCGTGGTGTAGTGCGGGATTCCACTTCCGGCCACCGTAGTGAGCGGACGCGGAATGTCGTGCTCCTCGAAAGGGGCGGGTTTAGCGGCCCAGCTGGGTCGCGGTACCAGGTTCATGGATACGCCGACGCAGGAATACCAGCTTATTTTGCCACAACTGCCTACAGGTACGACCGTAACAACAACCGTTTTTTTACACGCTGACGTGAAGGCGCGACCTTATCGAGTTGAGCATTTCCGCGATGCTTTAAGCCGCCTGCAGCTTATGCCGGAAGTGATGGCCCTAGGTGCCTATCAAATGAATCACGTATGGGCGATTACGTCCAAGGATGAAAACGGCAAAAAGAAGATGCTGTCCACCAAAGCCTTAAGCGTTAAAGATCACAAGTGTGTCGTGATAGACCCTTGTAATCAAGATGTCAGGATGAAGCTATACTGGCTTTTGCACACAACCCCGGATGAAGTTGTGAGAACCGCCCTCTTGCCCTTCGGTACTGTGACCGAAATTTCCCGGGAAAAATGGCGTGTGCAAGGCTGTGCGGACAAAGGGTCTCACACGCGTCTGGTGTCCTTGCGCTTGAAGGCGGGATACACCGTGGAAGACTTGCCGCATCAACTTCGTGTTGGAGAAGACCACGCACTCGTGCACGTCCCAGGCAGACCACCGCTCTGCCTCCGGTGCCGCGGCACCGGGCACATACGGCGCGAGTGCCGAGTACCACGCTGCGGGCTCTGCCGTCGCTTCGGTCACGACGAGACCCAGTGCGTGCGCAGTTACGCTAACGTGACGGGCCCCGGAGGAAATGAAGCTATGGAAGAACACTACATGGACCAGGCTGATGCGGAGGCGACCGCCAAGGAAGGCGGGTATTCGGCGAAAACTGGTGGAAAGCAACAGACGGAAGCTTCTGGTGACAGCCAGGAAAAAGGCGACGGCGCAGCTGTACTCGCTGCCAGCATAAAGGCACCTGATGCAAGGGAGGAAGATGCCAAGAGGGAAAACATTGTCCAGGCTACCACAGAGGCCTGTGCGGGCGGACCAGCTAAGGAGGGTCTTGACATGGAATGCGAAGAAAGTACTACTCCAGCGGTCGGAAAGAGACAGCTTGAAGTATCCGAAGAAAACGGCAAGCCGGAAGCTTCTGCTGGCGAACCACTCCCAAAGGCGCAGTTCACCAGACGTCCGACCCTCAAGATACAACCCAAGGTGCCGCCTGATAGGAGGGCGACACCACCAGCAGCGAAGACAACGCCAGCAGATCCGCCTTAGCGGGTACGTGGACTCTTGAGACTTCCCGACTGGCCTGGGGGCAGACGTGCAGAGTTTAAAGATGTGCGCTGCAAGAGGAGACGCCTTTGCCTGGCCAGAGATGGCTAGGCCACTTCAAGAAGAGCGGCTAGATGTGAGTCTGTCACCCGGCAATATGTACGAGTCGCGATGTGGGGGGCTTGTCTCATCACTCTCTGGTTCTTCGAATTCGGCAATTGCACTAAAGATAGCCACGTTGAATATACGAGGCTTAACAGCGAAAAAAAGGCAAGCGCAGGTAAAGAGAATACTCATCGAAGATGAAATAGACATATTAGCCCTGCAAGAATCGAAGATTGAGAGTGAGGAGCAAGCGGACCGCATGGTAAATATGTTTAATGCTAATTATGACGTATGCGTGTGCCATGCCGTTGGGAGGTCTGGAGGCTGCATTCTATTTTTAAAACGTTCTAGCAGTATAATTGTAGAGAGGGTCGTGACTTCTGACGACGGACGATTAGTACTCTGTGACATGTCTGTATTTGGGGAAAAATGGCGAATTGTTTGTGTGTACGCGCCAAACGTTGCGTCCCATAGAAAGTGTTTTTTTGATTATGTAGCCACCTTCTTAAAATGCGACAGAGTCGTTATTTTGCTTGGCGATTTCAATTGTGTCTGTATGCCTGAGGATAGTGTTAAGGGTGTACCAGTACGTGATAAAAGTGCCCTGCGGCTTAGTGAAATAGCTGAAGAGTGTGCGTTAGTAGACGTTGGTGATGTTCTCCGTAGCAACTATGTGCAGTTTACGCATTTTCAGCAACAAAGCCATGCTAGACTGGACCGCATTTATGTGGCTGAAAATATCGTACCTTTATGCGCGAATTATGCTGTGAAGCATGTCAGCTACAGCGACCACAGTCTAGTCACGGTCGAAATTGGCAGAAAAAAGAAAAATATGAAGTTTAATTGGGAATTATGGAAGTTAAACGAAAAACTCTTGAAAGATGAGACCTTCGTGAAAGTTGTGAGCCAGAAAGCTAGGGACGCTCTCTCCATTGAAAACACGAGCATTATAGCCGTTTGGGAGCAATTTAAAAATGATGTCAAAATCTATGCGATCGAGAGAGCAGGAATCGTACGATATAAGGAAAAACAAAAAGAGAAAGAGTTACAGTGTACGCTCGATTACTTACTAAATGCCGACAGCACAATACCCGGATTATTCAGTAAAGAAATCAAAGATGTTAAAAGACAGATGGAACGCATCGCTGAAGAACGATATATGGGTGCAGTGATAAGAGGACGTGCGGAACGCTTCATGATGGGCGAAGTGCCCACAAAACGTGCGCTTGCAGAGGAAAAGCGTTATGCAATGAGAAATGAGATTAAAGAAATACGCTATGAGGGTGTGCTATCAACAGAGCAGGATTTTATCGAAAACGCATTCCTAGAAAGATATCGAACATTACTGGGTATAGAAATGGAAGTGCAAGATGAATATATAAGAGAGTTTTTATCACTGATGCCAACGCTGGATGATGACGTTAGGGAAAGTCTTGAGACGCCGATAACGATAGAAGAAGTTGGGCAAGCAATTGATGACCTTCGGACAGGTAAGTCGCCTGGGCCCGATGGCATAGGGGCAGGATTTTATAAAACTTTCAAGACTGAAATATCGGAGATACTACACCGCGTGTTAATAGAAGCATACGATCTAAAGCAATTGCCTCCATCGTTTAGAGCAAGTCACGTTATACTCATCCCGATGAATGATGATGCTGAGAAGTTGCAGTCGGTGGAAAACTATAGGCCTATAAGTCTCACGAATGTAGACTACAAGGTATTTATGAAGGTTTTGGCCAAAAGACTTCAAACAGTAATTACGAGCGTTGTTGGTTCACACCAAACTTGTGGAATAAAAGGTAGGAGCATCTTCACTAATATTCATACGGCAAGAACAATTTTGGAGTGTTGTGATGCGTCCTATGGACGAATAGCAATGATACAATTAGACTTAGAAAAAGCATTTGACAGAGTAAGCCACGAAATACTATTTGCGATACTGGATCACGTTAGTGTGGGGACTGTAATAAGAGATGGAGTGAAAATGGCATACAAGAATTGCTCTACCAGACTAGTAATTAACAAAAGACTTACCCCGGACATAGCTGTGAAATCTAGCGTGCGTCAAGGTTGCCCTTGCTCAGCTCTGTTGTTTGCAATCTACTTAGAACCCTTGTGTTTGAAAGTGTTGAATAATACAAAAATAACAGGGTATCAGTTTTTGTCAACGGAAGTAAAAGTCCTAGCGTACGCTGATGATATCGCGATATTTTGTGAAAATGAGAAGAGTATAGTGGAGGCTATAGGGGATGCACGAACCTTTTGTAGACTCACCGGAAGTGCGATTAGTTGGCACAAGTGTCTAGGTTTCTGGCACGGTGAATGGAGTGCAAAACCAGCACAAATGCAAGGGATCAAATTTACAAATATGCCGTCCAAGTATCTCGGCGTTCCTCTGCAATATTACCAGGAAACCACCGAGCAATGGGCCGCCGAAACTGAAGAGATTAGGACCAAAACGACTAAATGGGGTGGGTGTGAGCTTTCCATGTTTGCGCGCGCTGCGGTTTGCAATGTGTTTCTTGTTGCGAAAGTGTTTTATATGCTGCAGGTATTATCTATGTCGCGAGTGTGTGTACAAAAGTTGCATCGAATATTTGCCGTATTTATATGGAGATCTACTTGGGAACGTACTAGCAGACTCAATCTTTTCCGCATGGTAAAGAAAGGGGGACTTGGTTTGTCGCATTTGTTCCTCAAACAGATTGTTTTGCGTTTCTTTTATCTGAGAGATCAAAGTGATGGGTTCCTACGCGCTGTTATACAAGTACGACTGCGCGACGAGTTACCAGGCTACATTGTATCGGCATACAGCTCGCAGAGGAGAGCATTGAAAGGTTTTTTAAAAGAAGTTGTGTATGCTTTTCAGTTCCTTGTAGTGCATTTTTCTTTTGATTATTTGTCCTTGGTAACAAAGAAACAACTGTATAAGGATTTAGTTGATATTATGTGCCCTGTACCTTTATACCGTGCAATATATGTATTAGGACGAGAAATGGACGTGCTTAAAAGAGTGAATAGAATGCCTATCAGATCATCAACTAAGACATTCTTTTTTATGTTACACACTGGCACGCTCCCGGTTAAACCATGGCTGAAAGACAAAGGGTTTTATTTTCCATGGGGCGTTAACTGTATGATATGTAGGAAGGCTGAAACAATTGAACACATCTTTCTGGACTGCTCCGATTCTGTGTTCTTGTGGGACGTCCTTCAAAGGACGATAAAGAAAGACTTTCAGCTCACGCCTTTTGGAATTCGCTACTTGCCATGTGAAGAAACCGAGGGCGTGCCATGTGACCTGATAATGCTGATAACTATGCACAGTGTATGGAAAACTCGAATGGATATAAGAAATGAACACGAAGACGCAAAACCGGCTAAGGTATACCTACATGAATATCTGTTGTACGTGAGAAGTGTATTGCGTGAACTTCCTGAGCCACCTGATTGGTTACCTGTGATGGATAAATTACTAACGGCGAAGTATTACTAACACTACAGCGCAGGAAAAGTTGTAAGTCCTGTTTTAGTAAGTACTTACTTACTCCTGGTTTTTAGAATGTACAGAAAAGAGTGTGTGTCCCAATGATGAATGCAGAGCCATGAATTTTTGTCCAATGTGTATTTTGTGAGAAAAACAGGAAATAAAGAAAAAAAAAAGTTTCCGTGGTGTAGTGGTTATCACGTGCGCTTCACACGCGCAAGGTCCTCGGTTCGATCCCGAGCGGAAACTGCGGTTCATTTCTTTTTTTTTTTTTCTCTTCAATAATATCCTGGAAGCACAAAACGACGACCGAAAGTGACCGTAGACAGCTCTGTTTCCGTGGTGTAGTGGTTATCACGCGCGCTTCACACGCGCAAGGTCCTCGGTTCGATCCCGAGCGGAATCAGCGGTGCGTTTCTTTTTTTTCTCTCTTCAATAATATCCTAGGAGCACAAAACGACGACCGAAAGTGGCCGTAGACAGCTCTGTTTCCGTGGTGTAGTGGTTATCACGTGCGCTTCACACGCGCAAGGTCCTCGGTTCGATCCCGAGCGGAAACTGCGGTTCATTCTTTTTTTTTTCTCTTGAATAATATCCTAGAAGCACAAAACGACGACCGAAAGTGGCCGTAGACAGCTCTGTTTCCGTGGTGTAGTGGTTATCACGTGCGCTTCACACGCGCAAGGTCCTCGGTTCGATCCCGAGCGGAAACAGCGGTGCGTTTCATTTTTTTCTCTCTTCAATAATATCCTAGGAGCACAAAACGACGACCGAAAGTGGCCGTAGACAGCTCTGTTTCCGTGGTGTAGTGGTTATCACGTGCGCTTCACACGCGCAAGGTCCTCGGTTCGATCCCGAGCGGAAACTGCGGTTCATTTCTTTTTTTTCTCTTCAATAATCTCCTGGAAGCACAAAACGACGACCGAAAGTGACCGTACACAGCTCTGTTTCCGTGGTGTGGATTTCCACTTCCGGCCACCGTAGTGAACGGACGTGGGTGACATGTGCTCCGTTAACAACGGGGCGGCTTCAGCGGCCCAACAGGGCCGCGGTACCAGGACAACTGTCAAGGATTCCACGGAATATCAAGTGCTTCTGCCACAATTACCTACTGGGCGAGTTGTTTCCAATACTTTGTTTTTACATGCCGATGTGAGTGCAAGGCCGTATCGTGTGGAACACTTCAGGGACACGCTGGAAAACGCGCTTGCGCTGTGGGTGTGTGCGACGCGGGACGCGGACGCCGCTCCGTAGAGGATTCCTAGAAGAGAGAAAGGGGGGTAGCGTAGTAAAGGAGAGAGAGGGTGAAGAGACGCGCATTCGCTGTGGGCTGTGGAACGCGGGACGCTGTAAGGAGGGACGAACAAAGCCCCCTCCATAAGCTGCTTCGCATGTAAAAAAGCATTGTACAAGGATCCACGCAATAGCATGTTGCCTGTGTCTTATACGGAGCAGCATGCTCTGGAGGCGGTGGGCAACACATTCTAAGACGAATTAAGAAAATTCCAATAAGATCACACGTAAAATCCTTCTTCTTCAAGCTGCGCGCAAATACGGTGCCTGTTGTAGCCTGCCTACAAGAGAAAGGGATTTTCATGCCATGAACATTAAACTGCCTTCTATGCGGTATTTGCAGGTCGAGAATCATTATGATGTGCCTGGCGATTTGATAACGGTGCACAGCCTCCTTAGTATATGGCAAACTAGAATGGCGGCAAGCCATGCCAAACTCAATACGGAAGCAATTCTATAATACTTCATTGAACAAGTGAGCAACGTGAGGGAAATTCAGCGGATCCAGCAGAACCACCACACTTGGTTGGAATTTCCGATGATATAATTACCTTCGAAATGTTTTGAATGTTTTGATTTTGAATTTTCTCGTACTGGCTTGTTAAACAACAAGGCAGTACAAGAAAATTCAAAATCAAAACATTCAAAATCTTTCGAAGGTAATTATATCATGTTATGTTAGAACAGGCAATATGTTAGAACAGGCAATAACGAAAAAAAAATCAGTTTCCATGATGTAGTGGTTATCACGTGCCCGTCACACGTGCATGGTCCTCGTCTAGTTTCGAAGTGGCAACAACGCTACGCGTTTTTTTTTCTCTCTCTCTTGAACAAATTTGTTTTCTAGGAGCGTGTTCTCGCGCTTACAGCTGGTCTGCTGGTGCTATGATATTCCATGAAGCCCCATTTTATAGTTTCGGACGCCCGGAAAAAAAAAGATCAGTGTCGCACCATATCTGCAAATTTGTTTCGTATAATTGGGCATATCAATTAGTATAGTGAGTGGTTTCATTTGTAAAGAAGAACAGTGCACAAATGCCTTCGACTGCTGTCTTAGCTCCGAAAGTGAAGCCTATAGGCGGTTGGAGTCGCCTTCGAAATGCAAATCCACCAGGTGCATTTGTAGGCTTCTGCTGCACGCTTACGGTGTAAAACCCTCGTGAAAAGCTTCCCGATGTTTCAATGGTACACCGACTAGCACCTCCTAACCGAACACAACAAAAGATAGAAGGGAATTCCGGGAAGAAGTACAATTACAAGAAAAGATACAAAGGAATTTTGGGAAGGAGTTGAATTACGCATGTTGTCTTTACATTGGTATGGGCGATGGCTGGTCAGCTCGGCCTTCCTCAAAATTTCATCACCAGGGTAAAGCGCGGCGCTGCATGTTTCCGATACGATCCACCGGAGTAATGTCAGTGGTCATCTTAGACAGTTGTTGGGCAAACATTGCCGCCGTCGTTAAACGAATCGAGTGGATTTGCAGGCCTTTGAGGTCCTCGTCGCTGAACTCTAATTTCTGTCGCAGGCCCTCTGCGAATACAAAGTTAGCTACTAATACTGCACCGTAATACGCCCTGTGGGGGTCTGTGTTGCGGCGTATAGAGCAGTACTACATTGTTTACAGCACTTAACGAAGGTGCATAAGTCGGACTCCCTTGTTCTTCAAATAATGCTTTCCAAAATTTACACTGATGCCTCATGAAAGGAATGTTTTTCTATGAACTCCATTTCGAGAAAACCCGATGACGTGGTTTGGTAGCGAGTATAGAGGCCAACTAGAATTAATGAGTTTCTGCTTGAGGTTGTATCATCTTTCCATTTGTTATGCAGGTGTTTAGAGTCGTGGATAGTTCGGGTCGTCTGTCCCAAGAAGCGCACATTCGATGATTCACAAATTAAAAAAAGAAAGAAACAATTACTAGGACGAGCTACACGTCCCCAGCATTCACGGACATGTGCAGGCAATGCTATTTCTCAGTGGCGGCGGGGGCGCGCCACCGTAATTGAAAGGGCAATAAATGATAATTAATCATATCTTCGCGAACAAAGCTAGTTACGAAAATACTCGTGGATTTATATAGTAGAAACCCACCTCAATATAGCAGTAAAATCTCAGTAGCATGGCCGAAATCGCGCTGAAGCTTCCCAGGGCATTTTTATATGTAAGCGTGTAGCCCGTGGAGCTTTATGGCCAGCGTTGTCTTATATTACAAGGGCAACTCCGGCGGTTTTTCAGTGTCCGCAGATCTCAATGAAATTTTCACTATAAATTCTCCTCGATACTGTGATAACGGATGCCAAGTCAGGCGGTTGTAAGTCATTTAGTTTTCCGGTAAATGATTCTTAAAGATATGTAGCCGATTCCCACGCGGGCCACCCTGTGTTTTTAGCGTCACCACCTTCAACGCAGCCTACACGAGCCAGCGGGCCGTCAAGAGCAAGACGGCGATACTCCAGAGCTCAAATTGTTGCTGTCAAGTTCGGAAAAGCTGTCATTACTCAATACATCGTCGGATGACCTCGCCATTTGCATTTTTCTGGCATCAGCTCCATATTTGTGATGGCAGGAAGGCTGTGACGTCATCGCCTACGCTGTATGAAGCATGTACCCGTTTCGGTTTGAACCCCCCTTTCATTGAGTTATTTAAAATTATCGGTGCGTCTCTGAGCAAACTGAACTACCCTGGCTGTTACTGGACTGTAATTTCTGGACTGTCATTTTTGTTACTGGACTGTCATTTTTTGAACCACCCTGGCTGTTACTGGCTGTTTACTGGACTGCCATTTGGAAAACAGTGATATCAGAACATGGTGAAAAGAATGCCGAAGTTGCCCTTTAAATTTCCTGGGGAACTGTGCACTTTCAGATGGCATGCAGAAATTCTCCCGCAATGCTGCTGCAGGTCTTTCCCATACGTACATCCGCGAGTCGTTTTTAATAATTAGTTCGGAAATTATTTTTCACCTATTCCCCATTCACTTACGGCTAAATGCCGCGGCAGCCACGTCGAAATTGCCCCACGTGCACATGTCCCCAAATCTTACTCATGACGTACACTTCAAAAAAAGAAAAGAAAAAGAGGGTTCAACAACTCCCGGAGCAGTGCCACGGCACGCCACACACCGCACACGCGAAAATCACGTGAGCATGGCGACGCGCTAGATTCCCGCAGAGTATGCGAGCACTGTCAAGCGCACACAGTTGGACAGCGCTCTGCCATTGAAACGCGATACTGAGACCGCGTGGTGGCCGGTGCCTTCTGTGCTGCTGTAGTGCACTGGGTGGTCACAATGAGTCTGAAGTGAATCATAATGCGTCAGAAAGTACAGTCGCAGCGGGAAAAGATTGGTACATGTAAATTATGACGGGAGCGGCCAAATCGCGACACACGGCGGTATTGTTCCCGAGCACGCTTGTTGCGAAAGTGCCAAACCCATTCAATTTTCCAAAAGAAGGGGTGGCTGGCATGATTTACCGATAACCCATGAGCACGCTACCTTTCAAAATTCAAGCCGTCTGTTAGTGTTTTCCGCCGGCCACCCCTCCTTTGGAAAGTGGAATGTACTACTTCACACTCTCGCTCGGGAACAATAGCGCCGTGCGTCGCGATTTTGTCGCTCCGATCATGAGTCACGTGTGCCAATCTTCTTCCGTAGCGACTGTGCCTCGCTTTGATAAAGTACCACAGCGGATCAGCTCGGTGTGCCCAGCACAAAGTGGTCACAAAGAATACATCAACAGTCATGAGCTCTGATATCCCTCTTCATGCGCTGAGCAATCTACAAATATGACGTGAAGAACATTGTAGTGGTACCAACATATGTCGATATATTTCATAGAAACTCGCTCTAATGTCTCGAATAAGGCAAAACTAATCTCAGCACGTTATTGTAAAGTTATTTTTCTGCCAATTTTACGGTGAAATACTTACGGTGCGCTGATGTCGTAATTAGGGTGCCTCAATGCGCGGTACTGTGTACAGAGTGGTGACACGTACGGCAACGCGGATATTGTGTCGGAGCACAGAGAAGCGCCATATGTTATAGACACATCAAATTTAACGTCGGAGACTGGTGCATCTGAAAAATCGTGTTACTTTCACCGTTTTGCGCGTGCATCTGCCATATATTTACATTTCACTACAAAAGCGGCGGCGTCCGCGTCAAGTTCTTCGATACAATATGGCGGCGCAGCGGTCAATAGGTGTCACCACCTTGCTCCTGGGAAAAGCGGCGTTGACATCGAGGCACCGTAATCCTAATGAAAACGTCTTCTTTGAAGCGTAAGCAGTTAGTCATTTAATATGCAGGAAGGCAGAAAGAACAGAGCACATTTCTTCTGGATGGCTCTGGGGCATTTTGCAGTTCGCCTTAGCAAAGGAGCTAGCGGTGACACAGTGCGGACTCCGCTTTTTTTTCAATTTGAAATGATGACACAGTGCCTCATAATATGTTCATGTTACTCTGTCTTCGTACTCTTCGGATAACTTTATGTACGGTGCGCCATGAGCATAGTGACATCATGAATAGGGAACGTTCATGACGGTATCATTTCAATCCCTAAGGTAATTATGGACAACACTGAGGTAAATGAGTTTAATCTTTCGCAAGATGAGTTTAATCTTTCACAAAGTGCCTTTAGATGGTTGTGCCATTCTGAGGTGGGCGGGCGCGTTTATACGACATTATTTTGTGTTGTGTTGTATCTTGTGTATACGTTTCTCCTCGGCAATATGGGAAGCGGGAGGAGGCGATCTCATAACCCCTTGGTCTTTATTGGAGGGCAGCGATTCTCAAGGGGCGAACTCTCGTTGTCACAAAAATTTTCCGTGTTAATGAGGATAAATATATATTTACCGAGAGCTTACCCGGTAACTTTCATATCTGCGCAGTTTACATTTTATTATGACTCTTGACAAATGGCAGTTAGAGCATTTGAATGACACGTTGACACTCGTTCTGGCCGCGTTGAATGCCAGCCTCTGCTGCGATGCTGTAGAAAGCGGATGAGGGGTCGCCAAGAAGCGTTTGCACGGAATCGAATTCCCGGACGCGGCCGTCCTCAAGGACAAGGACCCTGCGTAAAGGGAGAACAGTTGCGAATAGTGTCAGCGCACTAAATGGCAGTGTCATTTTGAAAGCATTCTACGCTATCGTAACTGCTTAAGAACTGATACAGTTATGGGTTCGTTCAGAATATTTCGCTATGGGCCATTCGGTTTGCGTGCTCTTAGGGGAAAACAACTATGTCTTAAGACAACTAAAGAAAAAATTTGTTTCGCGTCAAAACTCATTATTATGGCAGCCCAAGAACGGCCCGCTTCATAGTCAATGAGGGGCGCCGCAGTCGGGGACACCAGAATAATTTTCATCGGCTGGAGTTGTTTGCGGTGCACCTAAATATAAACAAAGAAACATTTCAGCATTCCCTCTCCATTGAACAACGTGAATCGAAGCCCGCAAACCAATTCGCAGCATCGATCAAGGAAGTTCAACACCGCGTCTGCTAGTAGGTGAATACAAAATAAAAAATAAACGGATGGCTGCGATCGATTCCAAGGCAACTGAAAGCGCGGAAGTTGTCTACATGAGCGGACATTTAAAAGTATTTGTTTATGTTCGGTCGTAGTGGTAGGTTATTTTTCCACACCACCAAAAGCACCAACCTTACCTATGGGGTGCGCTTGCTACATAACGCTAATAATAATAATAATAATAATAATAATAATAATAATAATAATAAACCATGCCTCTCTATGGTTTAGATTGTAGTCTTCCTGTCATCTTGTAGCGTTGGGCTAATCATTCTTCCTTGTCGCTGAAAAGCATACAAAGCGTAAAAGGACAAATACCCAAAGAACGAAGGCATCCATTTTTAAAGGTCCTTGGGCTCACCTGTCGCAGTCGAGAACTGTGTGAATGCGATGCGCCACGGTGAGGACCGTGCATTCTGCGAAAGCCTTCTTGAGCGTGACTTGTATGAGACGATCCGTGTCGTCGTCCATCTGTGATGTGGCCTCGTCGAGAAGCAGGATCTTGGACTTCCGCAGGAGAGCACGCGCCAGGCATACAAGCTGTCGCTGGCCCACGCTGCGCAATACGCGAGGAACGGTGAGGAAGTATTATTTTTTCTGCAACGGCATCTACCAATAAGAATATGCATGAACAATGTAGGTCAAATAAAGAATTCAGTGTTTGTTTTGCGTCACAGTAAGGAGTTTCTCTTTTTAAATTCCATTATAAATCTTTCAGCACACCGTGCGGGTTGCTAATGTTTATCCGACATCCGTGTATTTAGAAAATTCAATTCAATATTCTGCATCTTACGGTGGCACGATAACCATTCTTCCTAAGATAGTCACTTTTAGTACGAGTACCACATTCTATGAAAACCAAGTAAATTGTTGCAGGCGCAACGCTTACTAGATTTTCGCAGAAACAACAACCCCTTCCTTGTGGTCATAGGAGTCTCAGTATTGTCGAGGCAAGAGCGCGCTACACATGATATACATTTTGCAAAACTAGTTAGAGTTCGGTAAATCCACGTCCACACGAGGTAGCGGGCGGCTACCTTAGGTGGACGTCTTGGGCAGTCTTCTTCGTTGGCATTCCGTGTTGGACAATCCGAGCGGCAAGCGTACCGTAAAAATAAACAAAACAGTTACCTTAAGTACTTTAAAAATTAGTTGTCGGTCCCTTAATGATGCCCAAAGCCGCATGTATCGCCGGTTACTTCGAATGTACGGGAAAGTTTCCTTTTGTTGTCTAACCTCCCTTAGTTTTCATTATGACGCTTAGGTTCAAGAAGCGTCATAACTATAGGGAATCATACGCTCAGGACATATATATTCAAGTGTCGTCTAAGATACCGTATTGGTTACTGGTGGCATATGCTGACACAAACAACTTATCTCGGTTTAAGGTGTCACAAGCAGGCACCCATCACGACGCGGCTTTCCGTCTTCGTCGATAATTTTAATTGCTGGTGTTTTACATTCCAAAACTGCCCCGCCACGGTGGTCTAGTGGTTATGGCACTCGGCTGCTGACCCGAAGGTCGCGGGATCGAATCCCGGCCGCGGCGGCTGCATTTCGATGGAGGCGAAATGTTGAGGCCCGTGTGCTGTGCGATGTCAGTGCACGCTAAAGAACCCCAGGTGGTCGAAATTTCCGGAGACCTCCACTACGGCGTCTCTCATAATCAGAACTGGTTTTGGGACGTTAAACCCCACAAATCATCATCACATTCCAAAACTACGACATGATTGCGAGAAATTCAGTAGTGGGTAGCTCCAGAAATTTAGACTTCCTGCGGTTTGTTAGTGTGCACTATAAAACGCACCGTGCACCGGCCTTATCATTTTCACGTCCATCGAAAATACGGCCGCCTCTGCTGATCCCACTTCCTTTAAAAGTTAGCAGCCGAGCACTCCCTCTTTGCTCAAGTATATATACATTTGGGGGAAGGACGAGGTGAAGTGGATTGGGGTAATGGGGTGCTTTCTGATCCCCCGCAACTGTATTTCTAACCACTAAGGACACCGCAACTCGCAGCTTCCAAATCCTCTTCGTGTTAGATAGTTACTGCATGTGCATTCTGCAAAATCAATGCTTTGAACAGAGCGCATACAACTGGGGCCGGTTTCGTAAGACTCACTTAAGAACACATTTTTGCTTAAGAAAATTTTTTCAGCTTAAGTGGATTCACGAAGCGAAAAAGAAAACGTCGAAATAAGACACGGTTCTCGCATCAGCCGCCGCTGTAACGCACGCTGCGCTTGTTCATTCATATGTCAGCGATGGTATGCAGTTACTATAAGGAAACTAAAATGCTCGTAAATGGGACTCACGTTGCGAAAATTGACGCAAAAACAGAGCAGGTACGACTAAATCCTAAAAGTGGTTTGGAGCGCTCTTACAAACAATATGGTGGCTTTGGAACACACAACCGCTGCGGGTATTTTGCTGCTGTGGGTGATTTTGAAATTATTCCTGGCAATATTTCATGGCCATGTAAGCCTCCCTGATGAATGCCACTTGTATTTGCAATATCCCACTGCAACTTCCATTTCACTGTTGAAGACATGGTAAATGAAAGCTAGTCGAGTGGGTCATGCATGGTGGGACAAGCACTGTGCACGCTGTACCTGCTAGTGTACAGTCATCAATTTTTTTAACCTGAACGCGCTAGCGTCTAACGCCGAGTTGATAAACGCCACAGAGCAGAGTGCAGCGACTAAATGAACGAGAGTTCGCGCGCGCGCAACGAACAGTCCGGCGTAGCTTTCGTCTGACAGGCTGCTGTGCGAAATGAACTCGAAGCAACTTGCTTTATCGTGCGTTATCGCATCTTTCTCTGTTTTCTGGAAGCCGCTGAGAAAAAGATTGGAAGATGCAACGTGTATGCGCGACCACTCCCCCCCCCCCCCCTTATTTTTTGATAACTTGATGGCTGCGTTCAGCAAACTAAAAGAACGTCAATTCGGGGGTGGTGTCCGGTTCCCGGAACAGCCGATAGCATGCACGCGCGTATTTTTTTTTTCTTGTTCATTTCGTGGCTGCGCTCTGTTGTGCGGCGTCCATCAGCTCGGTGGTCGACGCTCGCGAGTTGAGGTTAAAAGAACGGGCGACTGTACACCATGTGGGTCGACGAAGGCTGCCACTCTCGTTGCTGCAAAACAGCACCGCTGCCGCAAGCGTTTCAATTCACCGGATGCTTATCTCAGTAAGGCATATCAGCGCTCGGAGAAAGAGAGAGAAAGAAAGAGAGATGATGGGCGGAAGGCAGCCGGAAGGAAAGAGCCATCAAGTTATGTTAAAAAAAGTGAAGTCGTCGCGCTTACAAGTTGCATCTTCTAATTTTTTTTTCAGCGGCTTCCGGAGAACAGATGAATATGCGATAACGCACGATAAAACAACTGGGGTCGGGTTCATTTCGCACAGCTCGGAGGCGTCGAATGTTGTTTATGCATGTACTACGAAACCTCGGTCTCGATTGTGGGAGCTTGCGATAACAATCGGCCACCGTAACACTTCCCGAGTTCTGGATATATACCCGCTTTCCCTCAAAAGCGCGCAAAGCTTAACGTCCGACAAAACGCAACAGCAAAAAAAAGAAATAGTAGATAAATATAATAATGAAAAGGGGGGGGGGGAGGAGTGCCGCAGAAATGCCTAGCTACATTTACGCTCTACAAAAGAAAGTGTGCCTTCTTCCTCCAACTTCTGAGCGATATGCACAGACTTTAATTGCTGGTGTTTTGGGTACCCAAACCACGATATGGTTATGACGCATGGGGTGCTGGAGAGCTCTGGAAGCCGCTGCGCCTCACTGTACGTTTTGGTTTTGGGACATTAAACTGCAGAAATCAATCATCAGTCAGACTATACACAGGCTATAAAGCCATCACTTACTCATGCATTACAAATGCAAATGGCAATACTTAAGGTTTACACTCACTGTGTGTAAAAAGACGACCTGCAACTGAACAGAAAGCCTCTCATTTATTTGCTCCCTTTAACGTCGCCGTAAAGAGAGATATATGAAGGTTTTCATATTTCGACCTCATCGAATTCCACCGGTAATACAACCTGTGATATCGCAATCAATGTGCCTTTATCTTACAGCTGACTTTCGAAGCTGAACAACATCTTCGTAGCCTCAAAGACCAGACCAACAGCTCGTACCGAGAATTTGGTATAAGACGCAACCCACTTAGCCGAAGCGCACAACCCACTTAGCCGAAGCGCACAACCCACAAGCCGAAGCGCGAACTTCTTTGCTACGCTCCCGCATGTAGTCCACGCACACTGACTTTTGCACGACGCTGAGAGTAACGTAAAACATGACACTTAATTCTTTTCATGTTCAAGATATTGCGTTATATAATTCAGAAACGTTGTCTTGTAAGCGGCTTCCGTTTTTTTGTGTTTTTGCTCTTCTGGTTTCTCCTGTCGGTGCCTCGTTTTCCTCACCCTAAAAACGACGATGGCGTCGCTCGGCTGAAGTAGGGTCACGTTGGAGCGCGTAAGCAAGCACGAGCAAATGCCCGTCGGCTGTTGTGAATTCATCGAAGAGAGCGAACCGAACACAGTGATGTGTTGCAAAATATTGCATTGTCCGTATGCAGTCACGTGAAAATGAGTTGTGCTGCTTGCAAGCTTTGCGACAAGCGTAGCTTCGTCTTACACAGACACCTACCTCGACTTGACCGTCTTGAGCGAGACTCGTAGCTTGAAAGCAATGCTGCTATTGGGAACAGTGCGTAAAATGAATGACACATTTCATTATATTTCCGTCGTGTACACACATTTGTTACTTTCGTTTGTTTAAAGTAGCCGATACGATCATTCAGAATCTGCATCTCGCAAAATTCTACATAAACTCCGCGCACTGTATGCGACGCCGTACGTGAACGCGTCTGTATACGGTGGGAAGTGTTCTTGGCGCTTTACGATGACAGCCTTTCACTTCGAGAATAAAATCATCAGGGTAGAACAGTAGCTCCCTATATCTGTGGGATAACTTTCAACAGGGAGACCGGGCGCGTTCTTATCCATTAAAACTCTGACAATGAGCTCTTTATGCAACAAGTGCGCTAACTGGCAACGGAGCCGAGGTGTGCGTCTCGCTCGCTTGATGTTCCGAACTCGAGAAGCGCACATGCGTTCGACGGTGGCAAACACACCCGGCTACCCGCCGACGTCCTCACGTCCCTTTGCCAAATAATCGTGATAGCCTCGTGAAAAACTTAATGAAGGCATTCTGAACACACACACACACACACACACACACACACACACACACACACACACACACACACACATATATATATATATATATATATATATATATATATATATAGCAGTCAGATGAAACGCGACCGCAAGGCTTCTCGGAGGCCAGCGTGGACGTCCACTGCAACGCGAGGGTGCCTAAAATCTCTAGCGACGCCCAGAAGGACCTGAAGCGCAACGAAAACCCATTCGCTCTTATCGCATAATCTCGACAGCAGGCGCTCTGATTGCTGCCATGGAGGACAGAATGCTCACAGGGAAGGAAGGAAGGAAGGAAATAGTAGAGAGGGAAAGGCAGGGAGGTTAACCAGTGTATGACAACCGGTATGCTACCCTGCTCACAGGGGAGGCCCTCGCAATTCGTGCGGCGCTGCAAAAAGTGTAGCGAAAGTCACGTGTTTTTGCGTAGGTTGCCGGGATGCCGTAGTCAAGGCGTCGGTCGTCTCGGTCTCGTGCATCGTCTGCATCAACACCGTGTGAGCCGGCCGCATGTATTTGACATCACGCATTTTTGGGCTGTCGTCTCCTCACATCTATTATGTGTATGCCTAAAGGCACCGGAGGCCAACGGTGAGAGTGATTTCACGACTGCGTGTTGATTTCAGTCAGCATGTCGTCGTAAGCTGTTGTATTGGAAGGCCGCAGCAGGTCTTTCCAAATAGGTTTGGAGCTGCAACTTTGCTGTCCGCGTATGGCACTGTGCTGCTGCGTCCCTGAATGGTGGAAGGGTATAAATCCAGGAAAGTGCCGACCTTACTTGATGCGAAAGGCGGCGGGGCTCACCGAAACCAATGGTGACCCAGTTGTATTACGGACCTTCGAAAAAAACTCAAGCGCTACTTGAGAGACAACAGCGGTGTTATGTAACCGAGAAGAAATGCGTTAAAGTGGAGGTGGTCTTGGACACGGTGATGATATGCGAAGGCGTTTGATTCAGAGTGCGTACTCTCTTTGTTTGTGCGCTCTAATGTTATCTGTGCCAAAGTTTTCTTCAGGTCCGTAGCCACGAATAAAGCTGCGGAACACTGTAGTCACGCATCTACAGTGTCGTTCATTGTGTCCTGTGAAGAAGCGTTCATTAACGTCTCGTACGTCAAATGCATACAATCCACTTACGCGTGGAAGTTGACGCGTGGTTCTCCTCTCACCGTGCACGAACGCCGCACGCTGCATGTATGCGTCGCAGCGCCTTTATGATCTTTATGATCACTACATTCAGATAACTTTTTTGACAAAATCAGCAGCTCACGTGGTCCGGATAGAACTATGGCCAGACAATATGCACTTTTCCGGGTTGTCTGCCAGCCGGCGGCCGCGCGGAGCCACGCGAGATCGAATCGTCTGGGGCGATATTCTGAGATGCCGCCACTGGCGATACTATCGCCTTTGGTGACGTAAGCATAGCGTTTGTGTCTCTTGCAGTGGTATTGGCTGGTTGAACGAACCGGAAAAGTGACGGCGGGTCGAAGCAGCCACTCACCCCGCAGGAGACACCAAAAGCGATATTTATGTCACCAAAGCGATGCTGTCGCCTTTGGCGACACACCTCAGAATAGGCCCCTTGCTGTCGTTGCTCGTCACGGCGCTGCTAGCGGACTGGAGCGCGCCATTGGGGTGAAGGTGAAGCCTTCTCACCCGGCTTGAAAAAGCGCGACATCATAGCTTCTCCTTATTAGCTGTTTCCCTCATCCGTGGTTCCTTCCAAGCTATCATGCCCACACACATCCGCCTTTTGTTGTCGATTCTTCGGATTTCGTGTTCCCTGCTTGCCCCCAACAGTGGTGATTTTGAGAAATGCCCACCATCACGGTGTAAGGATATAGAGAGATGTGCTGACACTCTCCCCGAAATGCCTGCGAAACCGCCGTCCGCGTGCGGCCGGGTTATGTTCGGCGCTGCAGCAGCTCTCTCGACGCCGTCGCGGAGGGCGCTGCGAAATGAGGCCCAGTTGTCTCGACAGCAACGTGCGCGCTGCCGCTACTGCGTGTCTTTTCGCGGGCGGCTGCGCTATTCTTCAAGGCATGCTTTTACAGCGTAAGCTGTTATGAGATCATAACAAGGGCGCCGTAGTTGTCCGCCGCCGCCCGTGTCCGTAACCGATATCGCTCCTCGTGAAGAACAGGACAACTGCTGCCATCTATTGGCCCTGATTTCCTCCGCATAGCCTTCGAAATGTATTTTTACGAAGCGCTGCCTCTTGAAGTAGTTTTGCCGTATCGTTCCATGCGTCACGCGACGACAGGTGACGTGCGCAGCCCCGACAGCAACCTGACATGGCTCTTCGATATACCTGATGGCGCCTCTTCGCAAGATGCGGACCGCTGGTGAAGAAGTGAATCGCAGAGTTACGCGCGCGGCTGCATCAGGGAAACGTCGGGCACAGCAGATCGCTGTGCAGAGAGAAGCCCAAACGGCAGAGTTATGGCGCAGGGGATATCCACCACCTGTACTTGCACTAGTTTCCCCAAGCGTTTACAATGGCCTCTAGGAAGGTCGCTCCTTCAGCTTACGCTGTCACTGTCCTGCGATTCCGCGCAGGCCTGGCTCTTTTTTGTTGGCGTGCGTGTTTAATGATGTTGTTGACCTTTCAATACCCGTACCTTTTCATGTAATAAAGTTGTCACTCACTCGCTCGCAACTAAGGTGCAGCAAGGTATTGTAAGGAGTTTGCAACGAGTAGGGAGCGATTCGTACCGTACTGCAGTTCCGGCGACCGGACTTGTGTGGAGTGTGTGTGCTTCTCCTTAAAGCGTCATCCGACAGCGGTCGTCTAGAGCAGCGACGCCGTGCAACTTATAAGGCAGAAGGAACACTAATGCCCATCGACCATATGTCAAGAATAAAGCATTGCAACTTCACACACAGACGAAAGAACAAAACACAAGGGCCAGTGGTGACTTTCCTGATGGTTGCAATCAGCGCTCGTCCTGGTGTGTTGTTTATTCGCCTAAGTGTGAAATTGCGCTGCTTTATTCAAGCTTAATTTTTACCTACGAGCTGGAATCCACACATTTTTAAGGCACCTATCCTATATGTGGCCACCAATAATTTTTCACAGGACATAATGTCTAGAGCCCATCACGCGCGCCTTTAGTAGGGTAGCTACAGAAGCAGCATTTTACAGTGAGTGAGGCAATATTTTCCTCACTCACTCTGAGCATATCACGCAGAGCTTAATGGAAGAGCGCTATTTGACGAGCCAAAATGGCCTGCCGTTTCTGTCTACAAATGCAAATCGCACTTTGTTTCTCAAGTGTCCAAGTCAACTCACGCCCCAGTAAAGCTCGAAAGCTACCTCGGAAGAGAGAGAGAGAGAATTAACTTTATTAAAGGTCCTGAAGGGGCACGGGTACCCATTAC
This sequence comes from Hyalomma asiaticum, assembly GCA_013339685.2. Taxonomy (NCBI): domain Eukaryota; kingdom Metazoa; phylum Arthropoda; class Arachnida; order Ixodida; family Ixodidae; genus Hyalomma; species Hyalomma asiaticum. The sequence goes on along the minus strand of CM023481.1, from coordinate 31,431,048 downwards.
GGGGGCCGGCCCGGTGGCTCCACCCATGTGGGAGTCTGAGCTCGCCAGCCACCTTTTGGGCCTTCTGGATGGCCTGGTGTTGAAGGGCCCTGTCGGGGCTCTTAAGGTGGGTGATCCATTCGTCCTCGGTGGCAGGAGACCCGAAGCTAGCGTTTAGCGCGGGACACTGCCACAGCATGTGGTTTAAGTCGCACTTTGCATTGTGGCATTTGGGGCATTCGGGCCTTATATCCGGGAGGTATTTGTTGCAGATATAGGGGCTGGGGTAACTGTGCGTTTGCAGAAGTCTAAGCGTTAGTTGTGCTTTATTTAGTGCTGAGTGAGGTGAGGGGAATTCCTTTCTAGATAGCTTATAGTGCGAGCAAGTCTCGTGATAGGAGAGGAGAGGCTCCTGGTGCGTGTTGGGGTCTCCGGCCGGTGAGCCGGCCCGCCTGCCGAGACATCTCCCAAACCATGTCCGCCGAAAATCGACAACACTGATTTGACACAACCGGCGAGCCAAATTTGCTGATTACTACATGTATGGTGTATGCCACGTGCTTGTGCATTTCCATTCCATATCTTTTTTGCATTGTGGAAATGCGTGACAGCGTAAGCCTATGAGATAGTTATCTCTTTTAAAGTTGGTCCTCAGCTTCGCACAGCTCTTTTCCCTCTTGTGTCTCTGCAATATAAAAAAAGTCTGAGAGAGAGAGAGAGAGAGGAATGAAGAGGAAAGCAAGAAAGGTTAACCAAGTGCGTGCACGGTTGCCTACGCTGCCGTTGCGGAGGGGGAGATTGGAATGACAAGATAGTTGAAAGAAGAGTAGGAAATAAACAAGGCGACAGAAGACACGTACAATGTGCTGCAACACTGACACAGGTGAATCATTCGCAATTGTTCGTGAAGTTGAGGAAGCACAGTAACGTCTTTGCAGCCTTTCGAGCATGCAGAAACACGTAGGCCAAGCTATACAGAAAGCAGCCGTCCATCAAGGCGCAAAGCTCAGGTTCTACGTCGCTGCGTTGAGTTCCGCAGGAAGCGCAGAGGCGAAGCACAAAGGTGATTCACCTCCGCATTTGCTACATGTTGGGCTAGCCATTATTTTAGCGTGATGAGTGAGACACATTTGTGGACGGCGTGTAGCATGAATTGCCAAATACACTTGCATGGGCACATGCTAAATTTACTTTTCAAAAATGAAAGCCATTTCTTTTTCTTTCTAGACTTCGAAGGGTCACTTGGTATCCAATGTACTATAGCCACGAGAAGAACATGCATGATCTACTTTAAATCAAACCGAAATTAGCAAAATATTTGCTCAGGTTTTCACGAGTAAACTATTAGGGATCATGTGACCCAAGATAGGAGGTCTGCTCTTGTGTATTGAGTTCGGTTTCATTTTGAACTGCTGTAAACCTACCTTTAGGGGACGCTATGCTGTGCCTGTAGACCTGCCGTTAGGGGGCACTACCCTCTCCCTGACTGCCGATTTAAACGAGACGAAGAAAGAGTAGCGCTCTCTGGCTTTTGCTCTGCGACTGGTTCCGCGTGCTTTTCTTCGAGCCGCCTTTCGGCATGCTCTCCGTGTGTCTCAGGCTACACGAGACGCAGCACCTAACTTCGTCTCCCCTCATAAATTCCCGTTTGAAAGAGTATTTACGCAGCTATGTAAATACGTTCTAGCCTGTTGGAACCTTGAACCGCGGATTGCCCTAGTGCGCTGCATAGGCAATGCTCAGGCAGCCTCAGTTCTTTACTGATAATGCGGTCACATTGAATTCGCGCAAAGACTCTTGAAAGCTGCAATAAGCACGAAATACATTTTCCGTTCCAATCACTATTTTTTCTATTGAAGTAATATGACGAAGTAGGACGGTTTCATTATTTTTTTATGCGTTGACGCATTGTTAGCTCGAAAAAAACGAACGGGGCGAGTGAGCGGCACTTGAATAGACTTTCAGTGAAGCCTGATAAAACTGCATTCACGCGTTCAGAGTCACCGTGAGACGCATTCATGTTAGCGAAGCATTAAACCCAGTATACTTTCTCAATTAACCAGCAATAACGAAAAGCTTTCACATTTTTACTTTTATGCACTTCAGTATGAAGGAAAATTTAGGTTCTGGAGAGTGATACCGTTGCTGGCGCGCATCCGGTACGGCTAAGCTGGGCCCGCTCATGGAGGCGCCATCTGTCGGTTAGCAGCAGAACGCCTCGGCACCGGCGAACATAATCTGGATGCGTCAGCACGCTCAGACTCAACACCTGAACATTCTTACACCGTGCGCACCATCCCTATAAGAATTCCTTCAGACTTCGCAGCTGAGAAGCTCGTACGTCAGTAGAAGCTTTGTGAATTCGGCTCCACAACCGTGCAATGAAGAAAGCTGCAACTGGTTTTCCTGGGGAATAATTCTGCTGTTGTTAAGTAGTTTCGCGCTATTAGTAAACTTACCTCAAATTATCGCCACCGTCTCCTGTTTCTAGCAGCAAACCATTGGCGCCCTTTGAGACGAACTTGGCAAGGTGGGAGTGTTCCAACGCTAGCCAAATGTCTCTGTCAGAGTGCGAATTCGTGGGATCCAGGTTCATCCTCAACGTTCCCCTAACGAGGCTGGGGTCCTGGAAATTAAGCTCGATTTTTATCACCCCTGCAGGTAACATTCACAATTCGTCGTTATTCACTAGGCTTGATAGTTCTGCATGGGAGATTTCGCATTTGAAGGAGTAGTTGAAATGTTGGTAAACACTCATTATCGATAGCTTCGCCTAACCTAACAGTAAACCTATACAGACTTGCCCAAGGGGACACTGAATACAACTACGCTAAATGGTAAAGGGCCTTAATTATATCTTTTTTCAAGCTTTACAATAGTTGACTCGAACGCTCAGTATGCTTGCCATTTCTTGCAACTGTGCTTCGTAGAACCTTGCCAGCAAGTTCATGCCGGTACCCTTTAATGAACTGCAGATCACAAACAATTACCTAAACTGCGGACAATTGGAAACTTCCCCAGAGAAATGCTTCTAGCACATTTACTAGGTTACCTGCGGAATGACTGTTATGCGACTGCGCAGCGTCTGGAGTGGCACCGTAGAGATGTCTACGCCGTCAATAATAATGTGACCTTTCGTTGGCCTGAGCACGCGCAGTAGAGCTAGGACCAGTGACGACTTGCCCGCTCCGGTGCGGCCCACGACTCCGACCTGTAATGTGAGACGGTAAAGTATGTTGCGGGGGAGGGGTGTAAAAAACAAGCCTACAACGAACAAAAATTCTGGTTGATGCATAGTCACCAGCGCTTCTTCTTTTTCCTCGTTATTAAAAAGCAACCATTACTTTACCGGAAATACTGCAAGCATAAACTGCTATAATCGTGGGCCGCCTTACTTAAGCCCTGTCATTTGAAACATACCAGGACTGTAAAGGAATATTCTTCATGAACTCTACGTTTCGGCATAAGTCGCCGCAGGAGGACTTGCATCCTCCTCATGTGCTCAGCCAGCAGCGCTGTTGTATCGTCTATGGATTGAAAAGGCGAAGTCATACAAAATTAAAGCGCAGCCGCTGCAGCCTGCAACGTTCGAGAGGACATGGGTCATTATGCGATCGTCTACGGCGGAAAATGGTAGAGAACCATTTGTACTGCAGCATTCAACATTCTAGTAACAGCTCTAATGATCCACACATCATACAAACGTGGAGTACCTCTTGTTTCTTAAGACGGTGTTTATTTACGGAAGGTCCGGGGTGGTCATTTTTGCATCGGTGCTTAAAAGAAAGGCTAGCTGCCTCCCTTTAGGACGTTCTTAGCATCTTGCAGGGATACTCTGTCTAGAAAAGCGCAGCATCTACGCCTTCAACGATTCTTTCTTTAACCGACAATTGCTGAGAAGGTATCTCGACGTTCCCACTGAAACCAAAATATCTCGATTTGTCGTGAAAGCGTCTGACGTGGTATTTCGGATTTAAGCATTGATTTCAACCTGATACTGTCCAGAAAGTTGCGGAAGATTTGTTGCACCAAGTAAAGGTTAAATCTTAGTGCTAGGCAAGTATGGCGATGACTTATCCACAGACTACAACAACGTAAGCCGAACGGCGATAAGGCACCTTTTCCATAGGCTTAATTGTGAGTGTGATGTCATTCAGCACGTCTGGAAGCATGCCTGGCCGATAGGAAGATGAGAAATTCTGAAATTCGATGTTCCCTTTACTGGGCCAGCTGGAGTCGGACAGTAGCGCCACTGCCTTGCCGCGCCCCTGCGGTGAATCGACCTGCGAATGGTATAAAATATTCACGACAGCTGCAGCACTATAAATAGCGAGTTACCATATTTGTTCTTCATTGTTCAAAGAATATGTCTCGAGCTCACAAGAAATTTGCCATGCTATAATATTACCTCACTCTGGTATAGCATCAGGATGAAACAATAGCAAAACAAGATTTTGGTCGACAGTAAGCCCCCTTTGTGGCATGGACGCGGTAGAGCTATGGCTAGATTTTTGGGAATTCCATATTCGGCCCGTGAGAAAAGTTGCATTCGATATTACCAAGGTGATTGTTTTTCAGTTTCCCCGCTGTAGCCGGTTCATAAGGACAGTGTTTCATGCAAGGTGACAATTAACTGGACACTTGCTTCACTGTTTAAGATAGTAGTGCTCCTTCATTTACGTGTTTTACCTAATTTTACTCCACCAATGCCTCGGCTTTATCTTTTCTTCTGTTGATCACGGTTATTCTTTCAGCTTTTCTTTACTGGTTTCTTTGCAACGTACGCAGGATACTAACTACGTCCAAACAGCATCCAATAATGCACATGTGCTTTTATTTATTTTATTTATTTACAGATTACCTACATCGCCATATAGGCATTACGTGGGGGGGAACAAAAACAATCAGTACAAAGGAATGCACAGCAAAACATATAAACACATACAAAAATCACCGTCACATTTATCAGAACATAAGTATGGATGACGAAATACATTTTCATTACACGTAGTACATACATAATGCAAGAACAATTTCACAGCATAGAAAAAAATAAATCATTATTTGTTATATTTACTAAGTCGTCAGTTAAGCTGTTCCACTCTCTTACTGTTTTTGGAAAGAATGAGTAGAAAAAAGTGTTAGATCTGCATTTGAAGGTAGATATCTTTTTGCTATTATTACAGCGAGTGGATGTGTAGGGTGGTTGAACAAGGTAGCTATGATGATTGATTCCTGTGTTAGAGTGATATATCTGGTGCAACAGTTTAAGGAGTAGTTTCTGTCTACGTACACGTAGCAGATCCCATCCCAAAGTGGCCTTCATTTGTGAAACGCTGGCGTAGGGGCTATAATTATTTAAAACAAACCTTGCCGCTTGGTTCTGAAGTTTTTCTATTTTATTTATAAGATAGTCTTGGTGGGGGTCCCATACTACGCATGCATAATTAAGTATAGACCTGACCTGCAAAAAATATAAAGTTTCCTTGATTTCGCGCGTCGCCTGTTTGAAATTCCTGCGAATAAAGTAAAACATCCTACTAGCTTTTGCTATGGCCGTGTCAATGTGTTTGTTCCATGTAAACGATTCAGTAAAATGAACACCGAGATACTTATAATCGCAGTGTATGTTGATAAGTACGCCATAGATCTGTGGCGCCTTACGCCGCCGCCTATATGTCGTGCGGGGTATATAAATATCTAAATCTGTGAAAACCATGCAGGCGAGACAAGAACGTAAAACAATCAACCTTCTTTGCAGAAGCTTGATTCTCTTCACGCTATCCTAGGGTGGGCTGTCCTAGGAGGCGCGCTACCCTAGCGCAAGGCAGCGCAGATAGCTGTGCTGCCTTGCGCTATTGCTTTTATGTAGTGCGTGGAAACAAGATATATAAATGTTTGAAAATCCCACAGGCAAGGCAAGAATGTAACACCAAAACACAATAAAGCTTCATTACAAGCGCGTGATTCTCACTATTTCTGGTGCGTGTAGTGCCGGTGTTGCAATCATTAAGTCGGAAGTAATGCGTGTAGTGCGTAGTAATAATACATTAGAAAAACGAATAATACCATTTGAAGTGTTTTTCTTTATCAAGAACCATCATTTCTGGCTCCTCGCACGCAAAAATATGCACAGACCTTCCGCTTTTACGTGTGAATAGAACCGAAACCGTTAACGAGAAGGCGGCACTTGCCCTTCGGTAACTGTACCAAGCGTAGTTCCTCATTAGGCATTGCTTCTCGACAGCGGAAATTCGAAGCAGGAACGCCAGTTCTCACTTCAACTCAATCATAGGAATGGACATGGGGTCCCATGCCACCATTGCCGTGGCTGGTATTTCATTTTCACGCCTAGCACGTTGAAAGCGTATTTGCTCTGTCGCACTTGTTATTTTAAGTTATTTTAAGAATCACAACCGTAGTTGACTGAGTCAGCGTGTTTATTAGTTTTATTTGAATACTGCCATATTCATAAAATTATTCCGTGCACGAGGATCCTTAAATTATTCGAAAACTGCGCAAAAACGTTCCATTTTTAAATAACGTCTTTTCAATACGCGAATCGAATTCACCTGCAGAACGTCTAAATTGTTATTCGAGATTTCATAGTGGTCACACAATTCTGGTGTTTATCTAATCTTTCCTACTGGTGCGGCCTTTGTTGCAAACATCATCCGGGGCGAAACTCAACTTAAAATGCGAACTCGCGATGCCCAGCACTCATATTGTGTCGGATAACTCTACAGCACACTTGGCAATGCACCAGCCGAGAACATAGTGTGCCGTAGGCCGCCTATGTAGCTGCCGTATTCACATTCTGCGCAACAATGCTATGGGTTGGCTATACATCGTCTCGCTATAGTTGACGCACCTCTGCTGGAAGTTTTGTATATTGCAGGCAACGCTCAAACGCCACTATCATTTGCAGCACGTTGAACAGCACCACACACAGCGACATGAGCGACAGAGGAACCTGTTGGGAGAAAGAAATATGTGATCGAGTTTGTTTACAAGGAAGCCGTACATTCCCTCCCATCTCTCCTCGTGCTCTCCCTTGAATTTTAGAGGAGCTCCACATCGCGCAATAATTTTGCGTTTAGCAACCAAGATATGTTCCGCTAGAAGCAGCTTATTAAACTGGCAGTTGTGCAAGGTGCAATGAAAAGTAACAAATGGGATTAACACAACTGATTTGAAATAAAGCACAGTCATTTAATGCCTTGTTCAAGTACGCGTCAATAGGAAATATTTCATGGAATACGGGATCATAATCTTTACAATGCCAACTGTGGAATGGAAACACATTGCTTTCACAGTTGCAAAGGCAGCTAGATCAGCCGACACAATTTTGTTCACGGGACTTTTTCAAAATTCATGCTGCTTAAGGCAAATATTTCGCGTAACGTTGAAATTCAGAAGCTCTGTTATATCGCTAAATCGTGTCGTATGAAGACAGTGGCTTAGCCGGAAAAACTTTTCGGGGTGTGTTATTACATGTTGTCTATAAAGAAAAAAGCTAAGAAGAGCCGGGGCCCAAAAATGCGTGGATATTTTTCTGCTTTAATGAAGCCGAATAGTCCGTTTTGTTCACTGTAATGCGTGCATGCAAATACGAACACGAGACTTCAAGAACTTGATTTGTAAAGGTTTGCTTTCACACACACACACACACACACACACACACACACACACACAAAAGACAAGCACCAAAATGAGTACATATATAACACACTATTCCAGAATAATTTCTGAAACACGAAAGTAAGAGCCACTGTTTGAAATTCGATGCGGAACTGTCGGACAAGTAAAAAGAACGCTCCTAAAATATTGTTGCGACAGTACCTGAGACTTCTACGAATTCCTCGATAAGCTGAAAATTGCATAAAATTGCCCGTCCGAATACGCATCGCACAGCGCGTAATGTAGGACAAGAGTCTCTGTGGTCGCGTTCAGGCTGCACATTTAGCTGAGCCCGCCGGCGGTTGACTGGAAAATGCGAGGGGACAAAATCCAGCGCCGCTTCGACTACGTGAATATGGTCATAGTTACACCGAGAAGTTCGTCCCAAACTAGTCGCCCGCTCTTCTTTTCATATTCTTTCCTTTTTTCGGTTGTCTTTCTCTGTTTACTCGTCTTAGCGTGTCTGACCCACTACCTTAACTGAGCACTTCAAATTGATGTAAAGTTGCGCTTCTTTAACATATACCTAATGTAGCCACACCTGCACTGCTTTCGTTCTTGAATTGCGACCCCAATTATATGGACACTTGAATGCAGTTTCGGCTGTCGTCGTTATGCTGCGTATATATTATTACGTGGCGTATGTGCCCCACGTAGAAGGGGAAGAAGAATGGTGGAAGGGGGAATAAAAAGACAGATCGGCAGCGTTGTCTTGCGTCAGCTTCCCCATATTAAGTATTCTCTAAATGAAACGCGACACCGCCCCTGTGTAAATAACAAAGTGGTGGAAGTGCTGGGTTGTGGCGCTGCACCATTGCTCGGTGCAACTACCGTTTTTGTAACGCAGAATGCGAGAGAAAGAGTCCGCTTGGTCATGCTGCCTGTTCTTCTGCATCAGGCAAATATGGGGGTTCTCACTGTGAAGAAAGGAACAGCCTAGCAGACTATGAACGAAGCCGAGCGCGCTGAGTCGGCGGGCGCATATCCTCGACGCATTTCCAAGCTAGCTTCATCATGCGGCGCTGACGCACAGAACGCTCGCTGCTAGCGCTCTGCAGGTAAAGAATTAGGCGGCTGTACTTCATCCGGCGTTAACAAGTGCTTTTAAAGGCAAACTAAAAGCAAATATTAAGCTCCCGTGTGTTGTTGAAATACCAGCCAAGAAACGCAGAAGTGCTTCTTTGGTCCCAATAAAACGTCTAGCTCGAACGAAAATCGTATTATGATGTTCAGCATGCCACTGGAATATTTTGATCCGCCCGTCGAACCACGCCCTGTTGACAGAGATTCACCGTTTTCTCTTTTTACTGGCTGACAGTATAGCCGGCTGTGTGGGCATAGCTAATGCCGTGAGTAGAAGGTGCTGTCAGAGGCCGCGGAGAAACCTTAGTCTATGACATCGTAGCGGGCTCCGCTGCATACCGCTACCCCACAGGGCACCGCTTCTTGTTACGACGTAAGCTTGTTTTCTGAAACGCCACTACGTCGCCGCGCCCAGTTAGGAGAATATCCTGCTGGTGGCGCAAGCGCATTCCTGCAAGTGCCTAAATTTCTCGTTGAGAAAGCAAAGCAGTGGTGGACATAATATTGTCAATTGGGAATTTCTTAAGCATTCGCCCATCATTCTAACGAAACAAAAATGTATTTGCCTTAGGACTCCTTTTAACAACGTCCCGCATACACGGAAGCGCGCTCTGACGCTTGGCGTGATTTCCCGAACACGCATGTTTTCCTGAAGACATGGCTTTATTTAGGGCAGCCCGTTGAACGGCCTCATAGCGTTTTTACGCGGCGGTGACAAAGCGTCGTAGAGACTCCGTTATGTTGTCCGCATTCGCGACGATAAATACACCAGTTAATATGTGTTCGGGCATTCTTCTTTTCATTTAGAAACGGCAAAGTGTCGTCAGGGGGGCATATAACCGTAACAGGAAATACGAAATACTATTCCGTCTTCGTCCTCCCCGATTGGTCAGTTCTGCTTGTCAAGGCAGGAATTATCAATCACAGAATTAAGGTTGGTCAGGGATTGGTCACTTCTGCCTTGACAAGCAGAACTGACCAATCAGGGAGGACCAAGACGGAATAGTATTCCTTATTCCGTTTTACAATATAGCCCCGCTGGCTAAAGTGCGAAACGCGAGATGCCTGACCTCAATACGCAATAACGTTGTTGCGCGGTAGCAGTTCGTAAAAAAATCTTAACATATCTCGTATCGGGCTCATTGACATCAATAGACAACAATCAATGTTTTACTTTGTGAACATGTTACGTTATTTAAATGTTTGTGGAAGTACTCTCTGTGCAGCCCCCTTACTCAACAGTGAACACCCCTGCCGGGCTCTGTGAGATACTTAATATGGATGAGTTAGGCAATCACCCGGAAGCCTAACTATAGTGACGCCAACGAAGGCTCTTAATATTTCCAACCGCAAAAACAGAAATGCTGTACACATCCTCAAATAAAGAGCTTGCCGAGCTTCGCCCCGCAATGACGTACTGAGCTAGCGGAGCTGAGAGCCAAACCTAGGCTACTGGGATCAGGACCATCCGGGCCAGTGAACAGGACGTTCGCCAGCAGCGTGAATATCACGATCACGAAGCCCCCCGTGGCCGTCAGCGTGCCCACGAAACGGTACGTGGCGCCGAAGCATAGGTAGCCGCGCATAGCGTCGTCCACGAGGCAGCAACAGCGCCGCCAGAACCACTCAGTCACGCCGTACGCTCGCACGCTGCTCACAGAGTCCACCGTCTCGGTAGTGTGTTGCAGAAGCCGTGACGTGGCCACACTCTCGTGGTAGCGAGCCCTGTGAGACACCTTCACGGCGACACTCTGAAAGTTAAATGGGAGATAACTTAGTGCCGCACTTGTTCGTAACGCGTCACAAATTGTAATGCCCACGTAAGGGTACCTGAGCATTACAATTTACAGTCATCATCATCGTCATCATTGCCATCAGCCCTTCTTACGTCCACTGCAGCATTAAAGCCTCTCCTAATGCTCTCCATCCTTTCCTGTCCTCTGCGAGCTGGTTCCATTTGATGCCAGCGAATTGCTTAATTTCGCCACTCCATCTTAGTCTGTGTCGTCCACGGCGGCGCTTACCCTCTCTTGGTATTCATTCCGTCGTTGTAACTGTCCATATAGGTTGTCTAGCCTTAATCAATTACAATTTAAAACCACATTTTCTGTCAATTAGATTTCAATGAAATTTTTAGCTCTTTACTATTTTCCTCTAATACATAGCGGTCCTTGTTATTCATTTGCTTTTTTTTCTGTAACCGATTACAAAAAAGCAGAACTAGCATGGACGCACTTATTTTCATTTCAAATTTGAAGCTGCACATCGAAATTTCACCCGGTGACGCGCTGCACTAAATAACTCTTGACAATTGAAGGTACTAAACTGCAGCGTGCCCACAGATATACCGATATTTCCGACTCTATTTCCCACTAAAATCGCTGTCTATGCCATGCCGTATGTGTGTACATGTAAACGTGCTACCGTAAAAAAAATGTATGAACTGCACGTAGTAAATAATCCACTGCACAAGATTAATTTTTAAAGTCTTTTTTGAAGCTGTAATTGGAATTTTGATCACTTTTCCAGTAACGTGTACAAGTCTGCTTGTTGCTGGTATCCTTAGTTTATTATTTTTTCTTGGGGAGGACAAGAGGCCATATTTTTATTATTATTATTTCAAAGCACCTTACAGTCCCCATGGAAGGCATCGAGTAAGCGGGCATTACACATAATACACATATATGAACATACCAAACATAACAACAATACGAAAGACAGAAATGCAAAACAATAAACTGTTAATTAAAAACTAAAAAGAGAACATGCAGTCCGACCTGCACGAAATATACAAAAACAAAAAGTGTAAACAGAACGGCGCGTCGCTTGCGCACCAGAAAAGGAACCGACAAGGTAGGCCCATTCTTCGCGTACATAATTATATTAATCTTGAAAAACGCAGTCAATTCACAATAATATGCTTGCAATCTAGTTACAAAAATTACAAAAAATATTTCAAACCGCGTCCGACTTCCTTGACTTTGTCGGTTCTTTCGTGAAAATCTCTGTTTGTTTCCACTCTTTTGTAATCACAAAGCAAATGGTAATGAAATTCCACATGTATATTAGATTGCAGGCTTGTGTTCCCAACAGAAAGGAGCTGAAGCTCGAGAAGCGTACACTGCCGTCTACATAGCAAGTTTTCCTCGAATGGGAAACAGAGGTGGGGTCGGGATGGTGATGCCGGGTGGGTGATTCATGCCGTCTTATGCCAGAAATGCCGGTGCATGCAAATCATAGACACTGCGATGGGCGAATGTCCACATTCTTCGGCAAGCCAGTAAAAGTTGCTCAGAAACATAGAGCACCCGCTTATAGTAGGCTGAGCACATGTACTCAGCTTTTGAGTGCAGTTGAGGGTCGATAAAGAAGCGCCCTGTCGCGGCACATAGCAAAGCACCGCGATGTGGCGTATTCATTTTCCGCTTCCAAAGTAACACCAATAAGCATTCAATCTGTTTCTTCCGATACAAATTGGCCACACGCACTCCCAATACGTTCTAGGTCACAAGGTATCGCTTGCATGCCTATTTTAAACTAGATCATGCTTACATTTGGAGCATAAGCGTCTCGAATAGGCACAGTAAGAGCACAGTTCTTACCTAAATGCCTGGCATCTGGTAATGAGGAAGAAGCATATGGCTCACCATTCCAAAGGCGATGAAAGTTGTCAAGGCCATTGCAACGCCCAGAAGCATCGGCGATTGTGTTCCAATTACAGCTGCCTTGGAGAGTGTGATCAATGTGTTTTGAACGCTTTGCTTGCCGCTCAGGAACGCTCGGGCATCTACGTACTCCAAGTCGGTGGAGAAACGGTTTAGTATGCGTCCCCTGGGCGACTCGTCGAAGAAAGATACCGGACTTCGAAGTACGTGTCTGAGCATGTCATCATGCAGGCATCGTGACAAACGCTTCGCCGACAGCACCAGAAGCATGCTTCCGATGATGCGTAAGCCCACTGTAAGAAAGTTATGCAAGCCTGCCGTGTATGACGAGCTAAAGAAATTAAGCGACGCGATTTTCATGATAGTCATTCAAGGATCATCAGAAACGAAATAAAGCAATGTATGCTTACACAATAGTGTAGTGTATGCTGACATTATTGAACTGTGCGTATTATGCCCCGCATGGACGCGCAGTGCAATGTGCTTGTCACCATGACGATATAATGAACCGATTCATGCTCTATACGAACGACAAAAACTCTAGGTGGCAGCTATAATCCCTAAGGCACATTTCGGCTCTAGCCTCTGAGACTTCACGCCCCCGCTTTTGTCGACGTCCGGAAAGAGATGCGCTGTAAGTCTGCCGAAGGTTTGAATTTGAAGAGATGGTTGTGCGTTCGATTTCGACCAAATTCAAAATGCTACATTCTCCTAGCTTGTTTTAAAACCGGAATTATATCAAATTCTCACTGACCCTTGCTATATTTTTAGAAGGCTGTGGATTCGAGACAAACAGTTGTGCAATTAGACATCTAAACGTAGCACATTTTATCTACGGCCACCCAAAGGGGACTCCTCCTCTAATGAATGTTGCTTATGAATATGCTTTTTATAGACTATGAAAAATCATTTGCCCCCATAGAAGTACAAGTAGTTCTAGAAGGCTTACAACGGCAAGACGTACTAGAGGCATACGAGCAAACTATACCTACAGTTAAGAATAATTCTAACCTTGAAATCATTTGGGTTGCTTGCTCGTTATCGTCCAAGAAAATATTGTTCGGTGACTGTTACAGTTCGCCGGATTCCGATATTACCTTTCCAAATGGATTACGTGACAGTATAACTGAGGTAACTAGACTCCATCAAGCGTGTATTACGTATTTCATTGGGGATTTCAATTTTCCCTTAATTGACTGGGCCAAGGTATCTTCATCTTGTCACATATCTACAAGATTTATTGATCTATTATTAGATCATAACCTATTACAATTGGTTCATCAAGCGACCCGAAATTCAAACATTTTAGATCTCATTTTAACAATAGCGCCAGAAACTGTCACGCACATTGCCTACTTAGATGGATACAGTGACCACCTCTTACTTCGAGTGACTATTAATATTCCGTCCGTGTCCACTGCTTTCACAACAAAACAAATTAGAGACTATAATAAAAATAATTATAGTATCATTAACTCGGAACTTCAAAGCTTTTTTCTTAAGTGCATTGCTGTCATCTTTTTACAACAGTTCAGTCAAAGAGAACTGGGTGCTTTAAACAAAATCTGTCAGTTTTATTTGAACAGTACGTCCCATTGCTCACAATAACTAATGGTAATTCCAATTCATGGTTCACCAAAAGTCTTCACCGAATGAGAAACTAGAAAAAAACGCCTTTATCGAAACGCGAAGCGCGTGCAAACATCATTGGCCTGGGAAAAATACAAAACCTATACAAAAGAATAATGTTCAGCTTAATCAATCTCGAAAGGTAAATATTTCTCGAGTGATCTACCAAAATTTTTTAAAAGAATTCCAAGGAAATTCTGCAAAATAGTTAACCCTAGTCATAAGTGCAGTAATATATCTTTAACAGACAAAAAGAACATGCCTATTCCTGACAGTGAGTGTCCGACAGCATTCAATTCATTCTTCGCGTCTGTTTTTACAAGTGAAGATAATTCCAATATAGCTTTTGTACCTAATTTTGAATTCCAGTACATGGCCCCATCACTATCACCTTAGAACGCATAGTTAATCGCATAGCTAACCTTAAGGTGTCTTCATCTTCTGACATAGATGGTATCTATTCTAAAATGCTAAAAAACACCGTTTCAGTTTCGAGCAATATTCTATTTCATATATTCGAGCAACCCCTAGCAACTGGTATGCGTCCTAGAGAATGGAAGGTAGCGAAGGTGGTACCCGTATATAAGAAAGACAGCACGACTTCCTGCGAAAACAATAGCTCGATATCACTCACATGTATTTGTTGCAAAATGTTAGAACATATACTGTCATCTTGAACATAACTTCTTTTACGCCAGACAGGATGGTTTTCAAACGTGTTTTTCATGCGAAACTCAGTTGCTAGAATTCACACCAGACCTGCACTTCGACATAAACTGCCACAAACAGATTGACTCCGTCTTTATAGACTTTTTCAAAGCGTCTGATCGTGTAGCTCATGGTAGACTCATATCCAAGCTGTCTGCAAGCAAACTTGACTCGCTAACGTTATCATGGGTTCGAAATTTTCTTTCTAATGGCGAGCAGTTCACCGTTGTCGGCAATTTCTCCTCTCCCACTTATGTCGTCAACTTTGGTGTATCTCAAGGCAGAGTGTTAGGACCACTACTGTACTTAAATTTCATCAACGACTTGCCCAATAACATATCTTCTTGGGTGCGCTTATTTGCCGATGTCTGCGTTCTAAACCTTGCGATCAACTGCACCGCTGACCACTTGGCACTCCAAAATGATCTTGATCTTAGTGATTGCTGTGCTAGGCGGCTCATGACCCTGACCGTTTCAAAGTTCAAGGCGATTTCCTTCGCGCGAAAAACTCCTAGCTCTCACTTTTCATATCATTTTGACACTAACATGGTTGACCACCTCAAAGAATACAAGTACTTAGGCTTCCTTCTCACGCGTAATCTGTCGTGAGCTGGTCACATCACTTCAGTATCAGCTACCACTTCCAGATCATTAGGATTTCTGCGTCGAAACTTAGAAGCTGCACCTCCCCACTACGAAAACTGGCTTATTTAACTCTAGTCCGGGCGCAAATTGAATACGCCTCTTCCATATGGAATCTGTATCAAAAATATCTCGTCGACCTCCTGGAAGGCATCCAGAATAGAGCAAGCCGTTTTATTACAAGCGATTACACCAACCTGTCAAGTGTAACCAAAATAAAACTCAACCTCGGTTTGCAGCCACTGTCTACTCGCCGTAACATTCCTCTGCTATTATTCTTTCATAGATTCATACGTGCTGCTCGTCTGTCATTACCAAGCCTGTAAAAGCATCCTTGACTTCACAACAGCTGTATAATTCTTATAGTTACACCCGAGTTTCTGGCAATAGTTGCGCATTCAATTTTTCAGCTTTGCCTCGTGCGATACGTTTATGGAACGCTCATCCAGACAACGTGGCCGCCCAATCTAAACACAGTGCATTTCGTTACGAACTAATCGATCATTTTTCCGCTGGAGCCATGTAGCACAGTTGCTTCCTTGTCAGGCCTGAATTTTTTATGATTGGCTTATGGAGGTGTGCAAGTGGTCGCATCAATGCCATGTGAGGTGGCAGCTATATTGTGACAGTTTTCCTTGAGTGTTTCTTCTGCTATTACTTTTTTGTGTGTTGACAATATTTGTGATGTGCTTACGTGACTTGGCTTTCCCGTTGTTTTACTAATGCCTCTTTTTGCTGCTATTACTATGTACTCTCTCTTTACCAAGTGCCTTCTGAGCCTGTGAGGTAGTGTAAATAAAAAATAAATATATGTCAAAATCTGCACAGCCACTTTTTTCTTAGTAGAACACGTTGCGGGCTAGTTAGTCTCGCATTCTTCAAATTTCTAACATAAGCAGCGCAAGCAATAGGACACGGACTACCTGGCGCTCTTTGGCCATCAAATGGCCCTTGCGCCATTAAACACCACTCATCATCTTCATAGGACACGGACGCAGAGAGACTGGACAGGACGGGCGCTGTACTCCAACTATGCTTATTGAGAACAGCACGCGTTGCACCCGACAGCACTTTAGATAAATCTGAGCGCATGCGCATTCGTTTGTGCAGGTGAGAGAGCGCCTAATATAGCCTGCACGCAGGCAGAGTGAAGTGGTGCTGATGCACATGTAACCTCTGTGATTGATGAAGAATGCTTAAGAAAGCTCACAAGCTAATCTAACCCTGCCTCACGTTAGAGTTTTCATTCGATCAAATAATGACTCACAGTCGGAGGAACGGCAATGCGCGGGCATATTCAGGAAGGTGGTCGAGTCATCATCTTCCAGTGGTCTTTCATGTGAACGGGCACATGTGTTCACGCAGCGCTTCGTCTGACCTACGTAATCGTTGCCGTATGAAAGTGGAATTTCGTGGACGACCTCCGTTGCACACCACACTTGCGGATTTGTGTGTCTTTTACCACAGCCGGAAACATGCACAGGGCCGCTACTCCTTACCCTAGAGCACACCTTGGCCAGTTTTCCAGAGGCAGAAAACACTATCGTAACGCGGTACTTACTGCCAACCCTTCTGAGGTTATAGGTCACCCTATGAATGTATGGGATCACCACTGGTTTGTCAATGTTACGACCTTGCAACCGCGATGTCTTTTTTCTGCCGTTAAATTTCTGCAGCAGTGCCTCTTTCACGGCTGCCAAAAGGCGTTCAGGGAATCCTGCTTTGGGCAGCCTCCTACTTCGTCCTCAAAGCTCGCCTGCATCCTGTGAGGGCATGATTTGAGGAATGCAGATTCTAGGGGGAGGGTGGCGATGGCCCTCTTAACAGTTTTTGACTGCACCCAATCAAACGCCGAAAAATCATTTTTCGACCTAGGCCGAGAGCCCCAGCAAACACTTCCGCGAACATCACAGCATTACTCTGCCACCAAAGGAAAGAAGCTAACTAAGGCTCGCAGGCAATTGTTATGCTCAATATTCCTCACTAATTTAAGCACCCGAGTATTGTCACTTTCCCATTACGTGAACGCGCGATGTTTTAAGGGCACATCATTGCATAATCAAGATCAGCACCTTCTCGCAGTCCCATACTGACGTTACTGCGTGACAATATGGCAGCAGTTGCTTAGACCGTTTGGTGCAACAATTGGAACGGAATCAAACAGCCCCTGAGACTGCAAGATACGAGAATGGCAAACACAGCGCCATCTCCTAGAACAACTAAAAATGAGAGTGTTGTGGCCTTTCGTCAGATTATTCATCCGATTCGCTCTTAATTACAAAGCGGGACTGAAATCTAGGAATCAGGCCTACAAGCTAAGGTGCCCTCTAAGCAGGGAATGCCTGCTGTACTGAGATTTTGTTTTATAAAATGAGAATAAATTTACCAGATCGAAGGAGCTACGTCAGCGGCACGCAAGCGTGCGAGAAAGAGTATCCGGTATGAGAAAAGGGTGTAGGAGAGCTGAAATATCACATAAATTTATCCGGTCCAGCAACTAGACCAGTAATTGTTTCCCGATGTGAAGCGCCAAACGCCTCCACGCTCGTTTCGAACGTTTCCCATACTGACGACTTTGGGCTAGAACCACATCTATTCACATAATTTTTTTTAATATTGGGTAGGCGTGTGTCAATATTGTAAGGGTTCATCAGCAATGAACCCTTACAATGTGTAAACGAATATGTATACCTGGGACAGTTGATAACAGGACCCCTACCCAGGAAAAAGAAATTCTCCGTAGAATAAGGATGGGCTGGAGTGAATTCGGAAGGCATTACGAAATCATGACTGGAAACACCGCTCTCATTAAAGCGAAAAGTATTCAATCACTGCATTCTCCCAGCACTTACGTACGGTGCAGAAACATGGAGAATAACGAAAAAAACTAGAGATGAAACTAAGGAGAACGCAACGTACAATGGAAAGAAAAATGTTAGGGGTAACGCTAAGAGATAAAAAACGAGTGGAATGGATCAGAGAAGAGACAGGAGTAGCCGATATTATCTTATCAATTAAAAGAAAGAAGTGGACCTGGGCAGGACATGTCATGAGGAGGAAGGATAATAGGTGGACAGTAAGAGCGACGGAATGGATACCAAGAGAGGGAAAACGCAACACAGGTAGGCAAAAGGTTAGATGGAGCGATGAAATTAAAAAGTTTGCGGGCATAAAGTGGAACCAACTCGCTCAGGATAGGGTGGATTGGAAATCGTTGGGAGAGGCCTTCGTCCTGCAGTGGACCTAGTCAGGATGATGCTGCTGCTGATGATGATGATGACAGGCGGCTGTTGCCCGCTGGGTCAGGGAAAGTGTTCGTTAAAAGGCGCCAGGTCAATAAATGTTTTTTGCCAAATTCTTTATAATAACTACGTTACCTATCTACATAATGGGAGCGTGCTTCAAAGTTCTGCACTGTAACCACTTAAAATGAACATTTTTAGAGTTATGAGGGCAATTTCCGCAACTACACACATGACTGCGCAAGTGTTCGGACGCCTATTACCCCTCTAGCGTGCAGAATAAGCGCTTTACGTCAAACAACCTGATTTATTTATTTATTTCTACGGTTTTACGTCTCCAGAACATGATATGATTATGACAGACGCCGTAGTGCAGGACTTCGGAAATTTTCACTGCCGCGGGTTCCTTAACGTGCACTGACATCACAGAATTCCCCAACTTAAATCTATAGTTTAAATTTCCACGCATTCTGTAGTCACAAACGCAAGAACTGTCGAGTGTAAGCGTACCGTCCGTAAAACACAGGGTGCCCAAAACTTTGGCCCAAACGAGCTGACGAGATGAGGTGTTGTGATGATTTGCCGCCGCATCTGTCCACCGCTTGATCCAGAGTTGCTGCAGAGCGAAGGCACAAGACGCTCCCACGAAAGCCAGCACGCCCAGATATGCCGGCCACGACGATAGCTTCAGGAGGCCGAACAGGAGCTGCCACCCTGTCTGGCGGGAGAAGGAAGCCGTGCTGCGAGACATATTACCGAGCGCACTGTTGCTGCACCGGGACACGCACGCGTGTGGACAACAGAAAAGTAGCAGCTAGAAAGTTTGTCTATATTTTGTCTATATCTAGTCTTTTATTTGTTAGGTGTCATCTACACGCACTTACCCTTACACCTCAGCTTATGCTACGCCCCGAAAAGCTACATAGAGAATTCTTTTGGAAAGACGTTGCTCCTCTTCGAGCAAGTGTAACCATCTGTTATTCGGCTATTTGGCATTATAATCATTCGCTGAGCTTTCTTTTTCTGCCTAGAACAACTAAAAATGAGAGTGTTGTGGCCTTTCGTCAGATTATTCATCGGATTCGCTCTTAATTACAAAGCGGGACCGAAATCTAGGAGACAGGCCTACAAGCTAAGGTTGGTGCCCTCTAAGCTGGAAATGCCTGCTGTGTTGAGATTTTTTTTTTTATAAAATGAGAATGAATTTACCAGATCGAAGGAGCTACGTCAGCGGCACGCAAGAGTGCGAGAAAGAGTATCCGGTATGAGAAAAGGGTGTAGGAGAGCTGAAATATCACATAAATTAATCCGGTCCAGCAACTAGACCGGTAATTGTTTCCCGATGTGTAGCGCCAAACGCCTCCACGCTCGTTTCGAACGTTTCTCATACTGACGACTTTGGGCTAGAACCACATCTACTCACACAATTTTTTTAATATTGGGTAGGCGTGTGCCAATATTGAAATTTCCGAATACTAAATGAATAGGAATAAGGAAAGAAACCTGTTTAATAATACCACATCGAATATGGAATGTGCGAATCATTAAAGAAAGCGCAAGGCAAGAGCAACCCTCTTTTAAAACTGGCTAGTGAAACTGCATTCCACGAGGGCTCCAACATGCTGAGAATAATTCAAATGCCACACTTCACTGAGATTCAAATTTAAAAACACTAACTGCGTGACACCTTCATAAAGTGCCGTATGCAATGTTACAATTCAGTGTAACGTTCTGACATAGGCTGTTCCATTTACAAGCATTAAGATATTGTTTAGGTAACATTACAAGAGGGGCAGTCGACTTTCCTGCGACAACGTGTGATTGCAGTACGCAGTCACCAGTAGGCTTGGGAAGAGAGAATATAGCAGCAAACACGTTTCCCGGCAACTGTGTTTCTACCGTGGTGGGTTTAAAAGTGACCACACATTAGCTACGGGCGTGCGAATATTAGTATGGTACAAAGCGTATGGTCCACGGGGTGGGATAACTACAAAACAAATAATTCCATTAGGTACACGTTGCCTAGAGAATGAAACCCTATAGTTTATACATTATCTTTGTGAAAAACAATGACTTATTTTCTTCAGTAAAAGACTAAATGTCTTAACAGAGTTGTTTAGTAGGATATCTTAGGCTCCTACCAAATAAAAATGTCTTATATGTAGAGAAGCTGCCGTGTACAGCAAGACAAAGTGCTCCTTGAACGCGCGGTGCGGGCTTCAGTATGCACCAGTCACACCGCAGTCAGTAAAATGCGCTCTCTTCAGAGATCCCTCAAGCGATAACAATGCATAAAAGAGGAGTAAGATAACTCGGTGCATATGAATGTCACTTTCTTTCTCCTCTCTTTCTTTTTTTTTTGTTCGAAGCATATAAGCAGCGAAGGGCCACTAGTACGGAATAACTGCAAAAAAAAGGCTATAGCACTAGGATTCAAATTATAGCTCGTGTGAATTATAAGTAGTGCAGTATGCTATATAACTTTTTTCATGCGTAGCCAATAGAAGCTCGAGGACTAGTTCGAGGACTGAATAGGCACACTTTACCATGGCGGGCGGCTTTACGAGCAGTGCGCAATATTTTTGTAAAGATGTTTCTCCATGCTGCAGTGAAACCATCTCTGCAGGCGGAATACATGCAGAATAATATGTCTGTTCCTTTCGAACAAATTTCAGAAATCCTAAATTCTTGTCGAGGCCAGCTCGAGTATTGTAATACTCCTTCGATTATTCGCGCGAACTTAGTATACGGCGTAAACGAAATGCGTAGTGCTTGTAATTAGTAAGTGCGAATAATCGAAGCTGTCCGAACATTTGGCGCAATTACCGAACGTCGGTATGGCTGACTGTGCGCCAATATACGATTATATATTTTTAATCAAATATGGGTCACCATAGAAGAGGTATTCCATTCATATTCAAAAGATTTCAGATATTCGCACACCCCGAAATTTAAAGTTCTTTCGAGGAATCATTTGATAACATATTCTAGGGTATTTACCACTCTACTTTTTTAACGCATTATTCAAAATCCATTGCAATTGGCTCCAACCGTTAGAAAACAACCGTTCTGGCTTGTTGGACGCAGCGTTCACGCACATGGGCCGTCTTCCTGCGGAAATTGTGCGGCTGCGATGCCGTGGCGTCGTCAAATGGCCCTTCCTATTTCAAGCGTGTGTGGGTGTCACCGTTTCTATTTTCCACGCGAATAACTGCAGTTAAGCACTTGCGCTGGGGACATTTGTGTGAGACCTGTCTTCGCAGAGTCGTCCGCAGGTGTGCGCTAATTGCATTTATCGTCAAAAGCTTGTTAGCACTCATAATTCGCACCCCCCCCCCCCTCCAACCTGTTGCATCTCTCTTGGCGGACGTGGACAGACGGTAAGTTGATGTCCTCTTGAAGGCGTTGACAATGGACGCTGGATGAACATCAACTGGCTCTCGGCACGATTATTTCGTAACACAAGCCATCTAAAGAAACTTCTCTTAAATTTGAACATTTCAAGTCTCTATCTGCCTCTCGTCTCTCTTCTCTAAAGTCCCAGGGCCAGAGGGATCGACTTCTCCGCTAAGCGCAACGCTACCCGCTGGCAGGCTCGTGCAGCAGGCCAGTCGCGACAACGTGGACTAGCTGCTCTATGTGCATTCAAGGAATGTGTTTCATTCCACACATGTAACAAGCCTGCGACACACACTAGCTCTTCTACATGTCCTCCTTTGAAGAGCTAATAATTTATAAAACATGAATCAGGAGACTAGGCGTATGTGAATATTGTTTGTTTCTTTAAAGCCAATTATAATATACGAGTAGGATGTGAATAGTAGTATGTTAAATGTTGTGGAGTACGCTACGCTGAAAAATGCGCCGTTTTCAGCCAATATAAGCTGCCATAGCCCGTTTCTAAGACATAAAAAAGTTCGGATCGGTGTACAGATGACATGCAAGTGGCGCTGTTATGTGGGCCTCACGATAGTGCGCACTTCCCCTGTAACATCTGATTCGCTACAACGTGCCAATTTGCTGCAGGAGGTCATTTCCGCAAGCGGCGCGCACACGGGAAAACACGTTTATCCGTTTTCAAACGCTTCAAACCTTGAATACTTCGAAAGATTCAATGTCGGATGCAGTAATACTCGTTATAATATGCGCACAAGCCCGGTATCAATTACGACGTTCTACTGCAAAAAAAAAGTGATGCGTATACTTGTAATTCGCTATTACGAATATTCGAAGCTGCCTGAATAATCGCCGATATCACCACGTACTCGGCCGTGCCCGAATAATGGTGCATTTTTTATTACGCCATTTTCTAAACTAGTCTGCCTCGAATAAGCAAATTATTCAGTACACACGAGAAAGTTTGAATATTCTCACACCTCCACCACTCAGCGAAAGCCATTTACAGTTCAGAACGATATGTCTTTTCCAGCTCAAACCATTAAAAAGCATCATGTGCCCAGCTCTAAATAAGATACCTCCTACTACTCAGAATCCTGCACACCATCGTGAAATCATAATACGACGCAATTCTATTGGCCGCTTTCTCCTCGGGACTGTATGTTTAAATTCCTAAAACGCGTTCTTTTGTAGCTGCTCCGATAGAGCTCAATACTGCCACATGCAATCTGCGGCACACAAAGGAAGAAGTGCTCGATCAGTTCGAAGACGACGACGAGATCCACACCTAATCTTTCCAGTCTAGGTTTTCTATTAAAGTGACCTGCTCTGTTCCTGATTGGTGTTATTCCTGCACCTCAACACTGGTGGAGGCGCTTGGTAAATGATCGGGACACCCTTCTGCAGCCCCGCATCCAGTACAGAACCATTTCCACGCGTTGAAACACCGGTTCACCGTGCCGGCCGCCGGCTGTTAGGCCTGATGAGCCCAGAGTGCGGTCCGCTACCAGAAAGTGAAACCGTCACCGAGCGGAATACTCAAGGCATGGAAAACTCAGGCCCATCACAGGCGACTGTATTGAATCCTCGATTTCCTCCTAGCTTTCGCGGCAATGCCTACGATGACGCCGAAGACTGGCTCGAGGAGTTTGCGTGCGTAACCAGTGTCAATAGTTGGAACCTCGGCGCAGGATACAAGTTAGTACATGTTTATTTCTCTATTCAAGACGAAGCCCGAGCATTGTTCACAAATCCTGAAGAAAACTGGTCATCTTGGCAAGACTTCACCCTAAAATTTCTCGACACGTTCGGCAGCCCAAAAGACGAGAGCAAGTTAAGCGACCCATCGAATCGCGCATACAAAAGCACAACGAAAGGGTCGCCATGTTTATTGACGACATGACCCGTCTATTTCGTCGAGCAGACCGGATATGCCGAGGCCAAAAGCTCAGCCACGTCTTGTGCGGTGTAAAGGAGCAGCTGTTTGCCGGTCTTTTGCAAAACCCACCAAAAAGCGCCGACGAATTTCTGAAGAAGTCGATGGCCATCGAACGCGCACTGCAGCTCTGCTACCGCCAGTACGACCGCGTCGAGAATGGTGGACCAACCAGCGCCGCGGCCTTTACAGCATTGTCAGCATTGTCAACGAGTGATGAGGGTTCGCGCCAACTGATAAGGGAAATTGTGCAAGTAAAAAAACTCATCGTCACGCCAAATGAATGCGCGACTGCGTCGGTTTCTGAAGTTGTGCGCCAGGAGATAAGGCAAGCGCTTTCGCTCCCCGAACAGAACGTCGAAACGCATAATCCCAATCCCATCTATAAAAAAAAGCTGTCTGCCGACCGCCACCCATCACGGCGACGCCGCAGTACAACCAGTAGCAACCGCCGACAGTACCTTGGTACTACAGGAGAGCTCCAACGCGACCGCCACCCCGAAAAACCGATATCTGGCGCACTCCCGACTACAGTCCTCTCTACTTTCATTGTGGAGAAGCTGACCATGTATGTCGCTGTTGTCCTTATTGTGCTGCAGGATATCAAGGATTTCCGTCGTGTGCTCCTCGTCGCCCGAATAGCCGACCTTACGTCGCTGCGAATGCAGCCAGTAGGCGCGCCGATTCACTCGGTTTGCGGCCTCGCTCCCCTTCTCCAGCACATTCATCACCAACTCGTCGAAGTGCCACTGACTTGGTCAGAGGGAAATCTCGCAGCCCTGAATTACGCGACCTTTGGGAGGGAGGTTGCCAATCGCCAAAAAAGCTGGAACTCCCCCATTGAGAACAAAGGAAGAGCCGGCTAAGTCCGGCGACTTGTCAAATGGCGAAATTATAAGTGCGGAGATTAGTGTTAATTTCGACGGTCATGACGTGACGGCATTGGTCGACACTGGGGCGGACTTTGCAGTAAAGAGTGAACATTTGTCAGATAAGCTCAAAAAAGTTAGAACGGAGTAGACAGGACGACAGATTCGAGTCGAGGAGCTGGAGGCCGGCTGTTGACACCTACTGGAAAGTGTACTGCAAGGGTCAATATAGGAGACACCTCATACGTCGCTATTTTTTTATACTTTCCGAGTGTTACAAGGAGGCTATCTTAGGTACGGATTTTCTGCGTGAATACGGTGCTGTCATCAACAGATCCAAGTGCACAGCTTTAGTGCAAGCTCTTGCGTCTCTTGGACGACGTGACCGTGCCGCCGTTATCTTGCCGCCTTGTTTCGGTCAGGTGCACCACGCAGCACAATGGAGACGGCAACGCCGAACAAGTCTCCACACTTTATCTCACTCAAGGTGAGGATATAGCCAGGAGTATCGTCGGTGTAGTGCATGGTCAACCCGTGGTTCTGCTGACAAACTTTGGCAATGAACGATGGCATATTACCGAAGGCACTACAGTTAATTTCCTCGACGAAGTTGCAGAGTTTCGCGAATGCCCTGCAGTACATTACAGAGAGCCAGACACCTTAGCAGCACCACCTGTTGACGTGAGCACCAGTTTACCGCCACCGGAGAAACAGCGCCTTCTGCGCGAGTTTCAAGACTGCTTTTGGGCGACCTCAAGAATCAACGAAACGCCACTGACAAAGCACCGTATTATAGCAGAGGAGACGGCACTACCAATTCGACAGAACCCTTGCCGTGTCGCACCAAAGGAGCGCGAAGCGATTCAACAAGTGAGGAAGATGCTCGACGATGACGTTATACAGACATCAAAAAGTCGTTGGGCATCACCGGTAGTGCTGGTTAAAAAGAAGGACGGCAGCCTACGCTATTGCGTGAACTACCGCAAACTGGAACGGGTGAAAAAAAGACGTGTACCCATTACCGCGTATCGATTATTCTCTCTACAGGTTTAGACATGCACGCTATTTCTTGTCGATCGACCTGAAAATTGGCGATTGGCAAATGAGGTCGACGAACGCGACAGAGAAAAGGCTGCTTTCGTGACGCCTAACGGACTGTACGAGTTTAAGGTCTCGCCATTCGGATTATGCTCAGCTCCAGCGACATTTCAAAGAATGATGGACACGGTTCTATCTGGCCTGAAATGGCAAACTTGTTTGGAGTACCTCTATGACGTCATCGTCTTGTCAGAAACTTTCAAGGAGCACCTAAGAAGGCTGTTTGGATTTTCAAACGATTAGGATCCGCCGGCCAGAGATTGAAAGCAGAGGAAGGCCACTTCGGTTACGAGGAACTCCAATTCGTAGGTCATGTTGTAAGCCACAGCGGCGTTCGTCCTGACCACGAGAAGATTGCGGCCATCGCGAAATTTCAAGCGCCAACGGATAAGAAGTCAGTCAGGCGTTTTCTGGGCCTCTGCGTATATTACCTAAGATTTATAGGCAGTCTCACACCTAGCGGCGCCGCTAATGCGCCTTACAAGGGAAGACGTTGCATTTGTTTGGGGCGAAGAAGAACAAGCGGTATTTAACGAACTCCGGCAGCGCCTACAAACGCCTCCTATACTAGCTCACTTTGACGAGGACGCACCTACCTTGATTCACACGGACACTAGCAGCGTAGGCTTGGGCGCTGTGCTCGTCCAATGGCAGGACCCAGCAGAACAAATGATTGCATACGTAAGCATAACACTTACGCGCGCCGATTCTTATTACTCGATGACAGAAAAGGAATGCCTTGCTCTCCTACGGGCACTTATGGAGTTCCGTCTATATCTCCACGGCCGTTCCTTCAGCGTGGTCAGCGACCATGACTCACAGTGCTGGCTGACCTACTTAAGGCACCCATCTGGTCCGCTAGCACGCTGGTGTGTACGGCTTCGAGAATTTGATATGACGGTGGTCTACAAATCTGGACGGCAGCAATCCGACGCTGATTGCCTCTCAAGGTCACCGATAGAGCACGCAGCCAAAGATGCTGACGAAATAACATTCATTGAGGTGGTTGGCACGACTTCTATTTCCCGTGAGCAACGGAAGACGACGAACTGCTTCCTATCATTGAGTTTCAGGAAGGCCGTACAAGCTTACCTCGACATTTCGCAAGAAACTTGCCAACCTTCTGTTTGCGCAACAATGTTCTATACAAGAAATTTTCGTCCAACGGAAGCGCCTACTTGCTTGTAGTCCCAACGTCTATGCGTCAGGAAATACTTGGAGCCTGCATGATGAACCGACGTCCGGCCACCTCGGATACACGCGCACAATGGCTAGAATCAAGCAAATGTACTATTGGCCAAAGCTTGCATCCATCATAAACCATTACGCGCGCACGTGCCTCGACTGCCAACGGCTGAAAACTGCACCTTTGAAGCCTGCTGAACTTTTACAACCAGTCCAGGTGCCTTCTGCCCAAATTGGGATGGACCTTCTGGGACCGTTCCCGGCTTCGGCGTCAGGAAACAAGTGGACAATAGTCGCCACCGATTATCTCACGTGCTCTAGACAAAAGTTTTACCAAGCGGCACCGCTATAGAGGCAGCACGGTTTTTTGTTGAAAATGTCGTCCTAAGGGACGGTGCACCTGCAGTAACAATAACAGACACAGGTACTGCCTTCACGGCAGCACTCTTCAAGACAATTATTTATCTCAACGCACAGCCCACCGCAAAACGACGGCCTACCACCCTCGAACTAACGGCTTAACAGAACGACAGAACAAGACTATTCCGGATAGGCTCAGTGTGTAGGTTAACGTTGACCACAAGAATTGGGACGTATATTTTACCGTACGTTATGCTCACCTATAACACGGCACAGCAAGAAACGACGCGAAGGACGCCATTCAGTCTTCTCTAAGGCCGCGAAGTGACCACGACGCTTGACGCAATGTTGCTGCATGACGGCGATGACGCAGATACAGACACTGAGGAGTTCACTCAGCGTGCGGAGGAAGTACGACAGCTTGCGCGCTTCCGCATTATTAGGCAGCAGAACTCGGACGCAGAACGTTGCAAACTGCGCCAGTGATAATTCACCTATCGTCCAGGCGAGAAAGTCTAGGTTTGGACTCCTATTCGGCGACGAGGGCTCATCGAAAAAATACTGGGGACATACCTCGGTCCCTACGAGGTTGTCCGACAACTCAGCGATGTCAACTATGAGGTTATACCTGATAGCCATTCGAGAACGCGCTCTCCTAAACCAGATGATGTGCAGCTTATGTGTATGAAGCCATACTGCTCCAAGTGATGTGCCACACAAGACTCGCCGTATTGCATCTGAGCATCGGAATGATGCTCTCTCTACGGAAGGAGGCGAATGCCACATGCAATCTGCGGCATACAAATGAAGGCGAAGTGCTCGCTCAGTTCGAATACAACGAAGAGATCCACGCCTAGTCTTTACAGTCTTGGTTTTCCATTAAAGTGACCTGCTCTGTTTCTGATTCCTGCCATTCCTGCATCGCGACAATATTGCGACCGCATTAAATAACACTTCTTATGATGCGGTCTCTGCGGTGACGCTTCCCAGTGTTTTGTGCGTGTGGTCATGTGTACTGCGACAAAAAATTCGGCTACTTTCCATGTTGCCTGCATTTAACCAGCTCCCACACCGCCCAGGTAATTATTACTGATTTTTGAGGAAATAAGTGAGTTTTTGTAGCCACGGGTCTGCACCCGATGGTTAGGCGCAGAGGCACTTCCGAAAAGCTGCGCAGCCGATCCATTTGTCTTCGCTCTTCTAGTAAATAACGCCCTCCATATTCTGTGTGGTCACTGGACTCGCAGATCGAGGCTCTAGTGTTCGTCTATAGCTATAAATATATTTCTGTACACATTTTGCCGTTAAACATGTCAACACTACGTCATTAGTACCCAAAAGAGCAGACTTAGGTTTCTCAGTCTATGTTCTAAGTACTGTTCCACTCAACGTGACAGCTACAGGAAATGCGGAGCAGTCATTCACCGATGTTTCCCTTGTGTTTTTGTTGTGTTTACCTGCTCTTTTTTTACCGATGTTTGACAGCGACAGAGAAACCGTGCTATGGCTGAGAGCACTGGATTGGGCTGGGAGAAGGAGTGGATCCGCATTTTCCTACTGCGCAGCCCGTGACTTTTAAGAATTTATTTCCTTCGTCAATTAACTTTTTACAGCGCAAGCTGTTATGAAATCACAACAACAGCGCCGTAGTTGTCCGCCGCCGCCCGTGTCCGCCCGTGTCCGTAACCAATATCGCTCCTCGTGAAGAACAGGACAACTGCTCCCATCTATTGGCGCTGATTTCCTCCGCATAGCCTTCGAAATGTGTTTTTACGAAGCGCTGCCTCGTGAAGCAGTTTTGTCGTATCATTTCATGCGTCACGCGACAGGCGACGTGCGCAGCCCCGA
This sequence comes from Hyalomma asiaticum, assembly GCA_013339685.2. Lineage (NCBI taxonomy): Eukaryota > Metazoa > Arthropoda > Arachnida > Ixodida > Ixodidae > Hyalomma > Hyalomma asiaticum. Next base: position 31,401,728 of record CM023481.1, on the reverse strand, counting down.
CAGCAACCTGACATGGCTCTTCGATATACCTGATGACGCCTCCTCGCAAGATGCGGAGCGCTGCTGAAGTAGTGAATCGCAGAGTTACGCGCGCGGCTGCAGCAGGGCAACGTCGGGCACAGCAGACCGCTGTGCAGAGAGAAGCCCAAACCGCAGAGTTATGTCGCAGGGGATACCCACCACCTGTACTTGCACTAGTTTCCCCAAGCGTTTACAATGGCCTCTAGGATGGTCGCTCCTTCAGCTTACGCTGTCACTGTCCTGCGATTCCGCGCAGGCCTGGCTCTTTTTAGGGGCGAAGCTCCTCTTAGTCTAACCTTGTCACGCGTCAGGCGTCAGTCGTCAGGCGTCAGGCGTAACCCGCGTGCCTCCCGGCGCGTGCCTCTCTCTCTCTCTCTCTCTCTATGGTAAATTGGCCTCTCGAGTGAGCTGCCTTTGCGCTTACCACGCCGTTAAGTGCTAAATAAGATTCCTTGAAGATTTGGAGAGCGTAGGGCTTATCCCTTCTTCTCATGATATGCTGTTGTACGTAGGAATGTGAGACATTTTATGTTCTGATAACGTGAACGCGGATGAGAATGAACAGCCTCGCACGCATGCCTTTAAGATATGGGTAAAAAACGCCAAGCAGTAGTTTGGTGCTCTGTGTTATGATGCACGACTTTAATGCCAAGTAACGCTCGTCATAATTAATTTCAGATGCTCGGTGGTCAGGATAATTGACTCAATTAAGCTCATTACCCAATTATGAATGACCGCTCCGCAATCCAGAAATTGGGTACGCGGTGAACTAACATGCATTACCATCCGACTGACGTAAACAAATTGACTTGTCTTATACAATCAGCGAAGCTGACTAGGAAGTAAAACGTTTACGTGCTAGATCTCACCGAGGTTAGCAAGACCTAAGTAAATAAGGGATAAGAGGGTAGAACAGGCGCAAGCATTTTTCTTTGGGACATTTGCGCCAGTCTTTTGTTCCTTTCATAATATTTGTTTTATAGACATTTAGCATCCGATAAATTTTGAAGCACTCATTGAGCATTGTGCGACAGTGCACATTACGTAGACAAAAATCAGCGCTGCAGTGGTAACAGGAAATCAGTGTCGTATGTCACTGCATGACATTTTTAGTAAGCACTCACCATTTGAGATTGCCCCAATTCTTCTACAGTGAGTCTTCCAATAGAGTCATTTTCTTCAATGTTCTGCTTGCCGGCACTGAAATCGAGTCAGTATTTACTGAAAGCCGGATTGCTTCAGATGCAAACTAAATCATCTACAAAGATGAGAAGGAAATAGATGGCTACAATGCCTTTTTTCACCCACTTGCATTCTTGTTACGCTTGAAAACTATACTTAGAAACAAAACATCATCGCCTCTCCTAGTAATATAACACGTATTTGTGTTAAAGGATGTATTCTTGAAATATCGGTGCTCCTCAGAATACAACCTAAATTTAGGCTGGATATCTTCCTATCTCCTAATGTAACGCCTATCATTCTTCGTTCCATCGCCCGCTGCGTGCTTCTTCCTCTCGAGCTTCATTGTAATTCTCCAAGTTTCTGCCCCGTATGTCAACACTTCAAAAATGCCGCAATTAGATTACAAAAAAATTCCGCCTGAGTAGTACGGCGACAGTCGAGTGGGTCAGGGAACAGACAGGGGTAGCCCACATAAGAATCGAAGTTAAGAATTTCGAAAAAAAAACGGACATGGGCAGGCCACGAGATAACCGATGGATAGCGAGAACTGCGGAATGGATACCAAGAGAGGGTAAGCACAGCCGTGGACGACAGAGAACGACATGGGGTGACGAAATTAAGATTTTTTCTTACATAGCTGTTACGTGGTCCAGGCTGGGTTGACGAGTACTTTCTCGGAAGTTATGCGGGGCATCGGGGTCCTTAATGAGATGTTCGATGATATCAAATACACTAAGCTTTCCATCCTTAATCAGGATGAGTTTGTCCATGTAGTGCAAGTAATGTCCTTGATTGCAGACCAGAATTCGCGTCTGAAAAATAAGTGTGGTTTGACACATGTTGAAAACTGAGGCACCAGCTTCACTATAGAAGGCACTAAGCAAGAAGAACATTTCTAGTCGCCCTAATTAGTTCCCAAATCACGCGTAAACGAGAGAGAAGAAAAAAGAATATTCTGGCTGACCTGTGGCGTTCTCATTTTTGTTTTTCTTTCTTTCTTTCTTGTTTTTGTAAGATTCTTGCAGAGGCTAATTCCCGTATTTTTTCAGCTTACAGTATTTGCTACGAGCAACTGCGTTCCTCAAGAAGCTATACATACACTTATATGAAGTGAGTAAAGAGATTTTTGGAACGTAAGATCTTTTATTCGCCAAGCTTGTTTCATCAGCACCAACCTCTCGATAATGTACGCTACCTGAAAACTTCAAAAAGGGGTATACATTGTTGGAAGTATATGGACTCTCAATCACGCGATTTAATTGTTGAGGTCTCTGAAGAAGTTACCTTGTTCTGAAGCAGGCCACCATTCCCGATCACTTCTTTGAATATACATCTGGCAACTACCGGATCTAGTGCGCTAAGTGGGTCATCGAGCAGGTACACATCGCTCTGGCTGTACACAGCTCGGGCAATGGAGATTCGCTGTTTTTGACCACCGCTGATGTTCGTGCCCTGCGTGAGTTTTGCGTGAGGAAAAAAGAAAGAAGGTTAACTTTTCGTTAAAACAGCGGCACAGTTTAGTATCGAAGTCGATGCCTAGTACCACCGCCGTCGTTAGCAGATTTGAGCATAAAGAAAGCAAGAGAAACCTTCATAGCGAAGCGTGATTCGAAACCGGGAACCCATGGTCCAAAGGCGAGCGTTATGTACCCGCTCTTGAATAACATGCATTTATAACCGTATGAGCGTTGTGCCGACAATTGTATTATAACACAGCTTGCTGTGAGCGAGCCAAACAAAAATGACAGCGCGGGAGAGAAAAAAAAACAGGCACACACGCACACGCACACGCACACACCCGCTCACTCATCGAGAGAGAGGCAAAGTCTGACACGGCAAGTGACGCAGTTTTGACAGTTTTAACAGCGACGTCCCTTAATATCCTCATTTCGTGAGTAGGAAAGACAAGTATTGAGTAAGTTCAGATGCGAAGCACTTCGGCACAAACCAAGTGTAAATAACACAGTCCAAACAGCGTCAGATAATAATGCAATATAAATGGCACTCGGGAAATAAAAGAAAAGAAAAGCCACACTACAAGTTGCTAAACTAAGTGGCGCCACGCTGATGACCCGCTACAGTGCAACACTCGAAGCATCTGTGCGATAAGGTGACACAGACAAAAAGCGACCAAACAGGAACGATGAATCACCGTCGTGGAGTAAGAAGAGAAGATCAGTGGAGGAGGGAAACGCGAAGTCATTTCGCTCAGGAAAAATAAGATCATAGAGCTATGCCAGGGACATGGCTCCGGAGTTCCGCTAAAAACATATCAGGAGAGCGGTGGCAGAGTTGATGCCGGAGTTACACGAACAATGTAGTAGCCGACGTAGTCAAACTTGGGCGCAAATAGGAGGAGAAAAAAATGCAATTTAAGAAATTAATTTAGGCTTTATACCCATTGCAAAATATGCGGAAGTCTATAATACGGCCACTTTCTTTTCGTAACATGCTGTACAGAAAAGAATAACACGCAAAACAATAATAATCAGGCGCTCTATAGGGTCCTTTATCTTTAAGGTAATGAAAGCGTGAGCATCACCTGGCCGTCCAGCGAGCTCACCACATCGGAAAAAGCCTTTGGGCTTCCGGTTCCTACGTGGGCGGAGCCACCGACCTAGCCTGGGAGCTTTTACCCTTCGGCCCTATAGTTTTTCTGGACCATAATAAAGTTTTTGCCTCGCCAATCCATGAGCATCACTTTCGTAAAACTCATAATTCTCATTGTTGTAGCGTACATTCACATGTCTTCGTCTTACTTACTTTGCTTTACTGCCTATAGCATCCATATCCTTCACTTGAAAAACTGTTAGATTCTGCACTCGCGAATAGTCGATGTTTAGTAAAAGTTCAATCGAAAGTTACATTCACTTGAGGTTGGATTATTGAAAGTTCAATGATTTCGGTAACAAAAGAAAGCAGCACGCAGCTTCCCTAGGCCGCGCAACGCCAGCTCACAACAAAAATGCCCGATAGTCTACTGATCGCGGCTATAACGTCGCGGGGCTATAGTCTGTTTCAGGAGTTCCGTGCAGCACTGTGGAAGCTACAGGTTCCTTCTGCCAATCAGGAAGGCAAACACATGTTAAACGCATCCCTCCGCACCATGGCATCTGCAGTCGCGAACTGTGAAGTGGCAGGAGCATCATTTGAAATGGGAGGAGGAGGACGGAGTGAGGCCCCTATTGGCTGGAGTGGCGCGCAGGTGCGTGGCCGAGCAATGACATTTCGTCTCGCCTCGGAAGAATTCTGCGCTCGATGGCCTCGTGGCCTTCGCTGTGCTGCACGGAACTCCTGAAACAGACTATAAGCCTTGACAATACTTGGTGTTATCTCGATTCGACTGGGGCTACGCCTCGGCAGATCCTTTGTAAAACTCGGTATAACTAAATAGAATTGGCCGTACTTGACTATACTTCCCTCTGCTGCTAAGTTATACGGAACTAGAAGAGGAGCTCAGGCGAAGGTGGAGGCTTGAATGCATGAACGCTTGAGAAGGCAGTTGCCGTCCTGACGAAGGCAAGTGCACTTGTCGAAACGTTGGCTCCAGCGACATTGCCTGCGCTGCCTCGTTTTTAGCGATCTGTTCATCGATTTAAGCTATACCGAGCTCTACAAAGGAGCTACCTAGCGTAGCCCCGGTCGAATCGAGATAACACCAAGTATAGTCAAGTTCTAATGCTGCGTTTATATCGCAGTTTTTTTCCCACATTCCGCACCACACTGTATCTTCATTTCATGTATCGCTATAAAAATATGTAAACAATGCAACACTGTGGTTAAATAATCTTCAACTTCAACTTCAACGTTATAGTCACGATAAGCAGACTATCGGCAAGCTTCGCTGTTATCTGGCCTTGCGCGATCTAGTGCAAGCTGCACGCTCTTTTTCTTCTGCTTGAACATGTGCACCCTCCAGCTACAGTTTTGCCAGTTTAGTAGTGAGCTGAGATCATGTGCGCAAGAGAAGGAAGAAGCGGGTGTGCCAGCACTGCACATTGGGCATTGAAAAGATGTTCACACGCACTCTTGGGGTCCTTAACTAATGATTATGATAATTTTGTCACACATGGGCATAGTTTTGAAAGCCTGAAATGCCTCGCATTTAATATGCCTGAAGGCTAAATTTTAGGGCGACCCTAACGGGCTACGCTTTCCACGCGAAAGCAAGGATTCTAAAAATAATTGCAGTCTTAAGAATATGGGTGTCTCAGCAGCGACGCTGTCCAAGACCGAGAAGAAAACGGTCGAAGCTTCGGTCGCCCTTACCCGGGCTCCCGCTTTGCCTTTGCACTTAACGTGTGTGTCGAGCCTTTCATAGCACGATTGCTGCTGCCCCATTGTTGTTCTGGAAAGCAGGTAGCGAGGCACGCAATGTTATTCCGTCCTGAACTATTGTAACAGTGTGGAGAACGCTGAGGACCCGAAAACTGCCAGTTAAATTTCATTGCTTTCCATACAAGCCGTACGAGTGAGTCACACATTAAGCGTCGATTACAGTAGTTCTCATAGTGCTTCCGTGGTCGTTCCAGTATAATGTGATCTTTTTTTTTCGCACACATGATAGTGGCCTATTTGCAGAGGCTTGCTTCTTTGTTCTGCACTTTATCAAACGAAGACAGTGGGTGCTTGTTACATGTCGCTGTCTGAATGCTCATTCTAAGACTACAACGCGTGTCAAAAAATCAGGAGCGATTTCCCTGGGAGATACCAATCACAGCTGTTCAGAGTGTTTAGCGAGTATATTTCCATTGCGCTATACGAATACTTTCTCAAAAGGGCTAGAATATGCGCGACTAAATGCGCGACGCACAGGTGATCGCATTGCACTTTTCTAACGTCCGCCAACTCATAATCGCAGCCTGTGCGGCTAAAAGATTGTCAGTCGGGCTTGTGTGATCCCGACATAAAGCGTATGTTGCTCTACAACAACCATCCGACGCATTTAATAAACTCTCTAGTGATGACACGCCCGTGTGATGTCACTGACTTACCGGTGACATTTGTGTGTCATTCATAGGTTCGCTGCACCACAAGTGAAACCAAATCCAACTTCCACACCCCAGGATGCTAAGGCTCGGGATAGAAATGCTCCTGAACGATTCGTTAGTGGAATACGCGAAAAAAAAAGAACGAGGCACTATGTAGTAGTGAGCTCAGATCATGTGCTCAAGAGAAGGAAGGAGGGGGGGGGCGTGCCAGCGCCGCACTTTGGGCATTGCCAGAAGTGCACACGCACTCTTGGGGACTTGAACTAATGAGTATGATAATTTCATGATACAGGGGCATAGTTTATGAGAGCCTGAAATGCCTCGAATTTAATATGCCCGAAAGCTAAATTTTAGGGCGACCCTACAGACTACGCTTTCCACGCGAAAGCAAGAATTCTAAAAATAATTGCACTTATAACATGATGGGTGTCTCTGGAACGACGCTGTCCAAGGCCGAGAAGAAAACGGTCAAAGCTTCGGTCGCCCTTGCCCGGGCTCCCGCTTTGCTTCCGCACCTAACGTATGTGTCGAGCCTTTCATAGCCGGATTGCTGCTGCCCCATTGTTGTTGCGGGAAGCAGGAAGCGAAGCACGTAACGTTGTTTCGTCCTGAAATATTATAACAGTGTGGAGAACGCGGAGGACCCGAAAACTGTCAGTTAACTTTTATAGTTTTCCATACAAGCCGTAGGAGTGAGTTAGACATTAAGCGCCGATTACAGTAGTTGTCATAGTGGTTCCGTGATCGTTCCATTTACAGTGATTTTTTTTCGCACACATGATAGTTGCCTCTTAGCAGAAACTTGTTCCTTTGTTCTGCACTTTATCAAACGAAAACAGTGGGTGCTTGTTACATATCGCTGCCGAAATGCTTATTCTAGCTAAGACGACAACGGATAATCATTCTTTACCTTGCCTCACTGGTTTGTCTCATGTTTTCTCGTACTGTCGACGTTGGTGGTTAACGAACCATTTTGCTAACGCGTGTCAAAAAATAAGGAGCCATTTCCCTGGGAGAGACCAATCAGCGCTGTTCAAAGTGTTCAGCGAGTATATTTCCATTGCGCTATACGAATAATTTCGCAAAAGGGCTAGAATATGCGCGACTAAAGGCGCGACGCACAGATGATCCCACTGCACTTTCCTAACGTCCGCCAACTACATATTTGCAGCCTGTGTAGCTAAAAGATTGTCAATCGAGCTTGTGTGATCACAACATCAAGCGTATGTTGCTCTAGAACAACCATTCGACGCATTTAAAAAAATCTCTAGTGATGACACGCCAGTGTCATGTCACTGACTTGCCGGTGAAATTTGTTTGTCATTCGAAGGTTTGCTCATGAGCGTGCACAATAAGTGAAATCAAATCCAACTTCCACACCTCGGGGTGCTAAGGCTCGGGATCGAAATGCCCCTGAACGATTCGTTAGTGGAATAAGCAAAAAAAAAAAAACGAGACACTAAGACCAGACAGGACCAAGCGCAATCGTGTATCCAGCTCACGTTTTAAGCATGACATGCTTTTTAGTACCTTGAGCGAAAACCCAGAGTCACTGTCCTGGTACTTAAAGGAGACCACGCTAGCACCTAAGGGAATACATCAGGGGAATCACACGAGAACGTACAGGCGCTCAAATGAGATCACACAGGCAGCCAAACGAGGACATCCGGGGATGCACAGAATGACATGCGGGCATTCGAACGAGATAATCTGGGTATTCAGACGAGAACAACCAGGCAAGTTGTCAATGTCGACATGAATCCTTTGTACAAGACGGTATTTCAAAAGCTAGTTACTAGTCAAGCTAGCTAAGAAAATATTTTTAGTTTCGAGTTCTTTCTAATGTTTCTTAACGATATCGCCCAGCAGCAGTAACTTCTAGTACGCTGAAGTTCTATTTGTCACGCTGAATATCGAAGTTTCCAAAGCACACACAGGTCACCTTTCACTTGCAGTCCTTCAACGCTAGCAGGTAGCTAAAACCCGACTCGCGGAGAGTGGTTGCCTGGACCTGCGCGTGACCACCTGGATGGCAGCGCTGCCAGAAGCAAGGTGATCTGGCGTGGCGCTGGGACGCCGCGAGCTGAATGATGAGCTCGAAAAGGGATACTTCTCTTCCGAGAAGGTCGTTTTATACTGATGTCCAGTCTCGATTAAGGGGGGGAACCAGCCATTTGTTTTCGTGCTGCCTCCAGTATGGTGTCGTACCAACTGCCTCAATCCCAAGCACTTTTAGACTTCAACAGGACCTTGACTATGTCGTTAACACTGCGCAAGGGTTTCACACAACCTCGGTTCAAGATTAATCGTTAGCTGATCGCTGTTTGTGTCATAAACGATGCAATGAATACAAACAAATCTTCTTTTGTGTTCAGCTATGTTTGTGCAACTGGCCATGCAATAATCAATACAGGTGCCGTGATATAAGTGCTACCGTAACTTTTATTATCACGCTACTCGTATCATTCTGTCTCCATTGCACCAATCGCCTGTATTTTTTTGCTAGGTTGGAACACTTAGATGTTTCGAGGTTGCAAAACCACCAGTCTATCTTTAATCGGCCATTCCATGCGGACACGCGTTCAAGTTTTCGCTTACACATTAGTTAAATATTAGTGCGGGAAAGCCGCCTCATGACAATATTTGTTAGGGGAGTCTAAGGAGAAGGAGAATAACTGTCTAACGGAAGAGCTCATGAGACGCTTGCCTATCGGTGGTACTTGGTTATTCTGCTCGCCAATAGGTGGCACGAAAAGCGGATGTAATTCTGTTTCTTCTTCCGGTCGCCTATTGGCGGCGCCCAAAGCGGCCACCGCAGGTCACATACCACGTGCTCTAGTGTTCCCTTTCGTAAAGAAGGTAGCTGTAATCTGCAGTAAAAATTCTTACAAGCATGTTGCTGTATCGTTTCGAAGCAATACGCATCTTGCTTCACAAATGGCACGAAATCAAGCGTCGTGTTTTATATATCTTGCACAACACCAGAATGCGATATCTAGGCAGTTTTCAGGTATTCTTTTACAAGTCATGTAATGCGCTTAACTTGTCAGTCCAGTTTATTCTATTTTAACTTTGTCGTACGCAATGGCTGAAATACCCCAATACAAAATATTCGATTGGCTTTATTACGGCGAATGATTGAAAAGAACACTATTTTCCAGCAGAATGAGTTGCTTGCAAGAACTATCTCTTTGAAATTTCAAATATATTTACAATTATGGTCGCTTTTCCGTGCATGCTCACTCCTGCCTCGGGTTTTTTAGCTGCACGTAATTTTCACGTTATCTACAGGAAATTGCTCCGAGTTTGTTCTAATAGAACTGTCAGTGATATAGGAGGGGATCGTTTACTCTTACGCATTGGTATTAGGAACGTAATTGCTGGACTAATTGCGCATTTTATTTTGTTTGTACCTTGAAGATGGAGTCTACGAAAGCAGCAATAATTCAGCAGTGGTAACGTGTTCACTTGAATTATGGAAACATAAGAAAGAGCACGGAATCCAGCGTTCTTTTTCATTTTACTTGCTGGTTCAGCAGTTACCACAGCAAGAAGGTTTACGGAAAACGACATCCAATATTCACGACCCTGCCGAAAGAATATCAATTGCACTTATTGCACAAATAACACATCATGACAATATTTAAGAAAACCTCGAAGCGAAGGATTTAACATTTATCCCCCACCTTTTCACCGACTTCAGTCAAATCGCCAGCTTCAAGTTTGTTGAGGTCATTAACCAGCTGGCAGCAACGAATAACGCAGTGGTAGAAAGCGACGTCCATGGGCTTGCCGTACAGAATATTGTCTCTGATGGTCATGTTGTGCACGACTGGAAGCTGTGGGCACAATGCCACACGGCCCTAAAAGGACGAAAACGTGAACACACGAGGGTGGATAGCCGGGTTAGCTGGTAGGTGTCCCGACTGGTATTTTGGGCAAACACACACAACACCCACATACACTGTGTCTAACTCACTTTTGTGCTGTGTATGTTTGCGCATATCAGTCATCAATGCATGCAAAAAAACCAAAGCTCGTTTGCAAACCGCAGATGGTCCAGAGCCAAGTTTTCTAACATGGAAACTGGATCAGAGTCCAGAGCCAGTGACCACGCAACAAACACAAGTGCTGATGAGCGATGCGATGCGATGCATATTGATTTGATTACTCGCTTAGAATTTTTTACATTGAAGTTAAATGGAGACTCACCGCCCCGCCACGAACGGTGTTCTAGTGGCTATGGGGCACTCGGCTGTTGATATGAAGGTCGCGGGATCGAATCCTGGACGCAACGGCTGCATTTCAAATTGAGGCGGAATGCTGAGGCCCGTGTAAAGTGCGTTGTCAGTGCACGTTAGAACCCCAGGTGGTCGAAATTTCCGGAGTCCTTCACCACGGCGTCTCTCATAAAAGTGTCGTGGCTTTGGGACTTAAACATCATAAAAAATTGAATGGAGGCGCATTTCGCTGAGTTCCACGGACTTTGTTTTATATCATGTAGCTGTTGATTGCACTCTCACTTTCACGAAAGACCATACACCAGCACAGTATTGTCTTGTAACCCTTGTGATTGATGGTCAGAGGCTCTGCCACCGTAACATGACACAGCCTACTTGCAAACGCGAGATAATGCAGGAATGGTGTGGCATCGTGGGTTTCTGTAGTTTCTTGAGTTTCAAAGAGTAGCGATCTAGCAAGGAATTCTCTATACAATTGCCTTGAGCTTTCTCCGCATTGATGTTAGAGTAACCGCACATGAGAATTTGCATACACGCCTGGGTAGCGTGGCATCGTAGTTCTCATTGTTCTTATCGATGAAGCTGCGAAGGCAAACTATTATGTACTACAACATGTATGCCATGCGCGGTTGTTATATTTTGCACGCGGATGTGTCGATCACATACGTACAAACCTCAATGTAAATTGTAGTGTTTTTCGATACCCATGTATCGCGTAAACACTACAATTTCTTCCCTTGTTTTACTGTGTATGCAGATGTGCACATAGTTCCATTGTGTAAGTTGGCTTTGCTACAGTGCGCTTTCGACGCTCGCGGACGAATCAGTGAGTCATAGAAAGCTTCGCCTTGATAAACTAACAGTAATATATCGAATATTATACTCACGAAAATGAGTAAGCGACGCAAATCGTGATATCCCGCATCCAATTGGAAAGCGCTAAGGGTAAAATTACGCTTTGTAGCACCGGGTTCACCACCACGTATCTTGCCCCGCAGCGCTCATATTATGAAGTTGCTTTGACTTGAGACCACCCCGCCACGATGGTATAGTGGCCATGGCACTCGAGTGCTGATTCGAAGATCGCGGGATGGAATCCAAGCCGCGGCAGCGGCATTTCAATGGAGGCAAGATGTTGAGGCCCGTGTACTGCGGGATGTAAAGTGCACGTTAAAGAACCCCAAGTGGTCGAAATTTCCGGAGCTCTCAACCACTGCGTCTCTCACAACCGTATCGTGGTTTTGCGACGTAAAACCCCAGAAATTTTCATTCACTTGAGACAGCGTTGTCGCCGCCTGTGTTTATATGACATTGTCTCGTGTTTCGCTGTGTTTTTGACCTTCGAAGTCTACCGAGGTATTCATGCGAGCAAGCTCTACATAAAGTCCTCGTCAGGGGGACATAGTAGCCTTCAGAACCTTAATATTCAGCATACTGCGGGAATAGTTGGTCGCACATTTCCAGACATAAAAAACATAGAAAAATCTGCACCTTGCTCAGACAAGAGGCAATAACGGATTGGAGACTTGTGCTCATGTAAGTATATAGCGCTAGGTTCCGCTACGGGTTGCTTTCCAAAGATCGACTGTAAAGCACGCTTTATTTACAGTAACAACATAGCAGTGTAAAATCACACGACGTTGACGCGGGAATTAAAGCGCCCTGAGCTCTTAGATTTACTTGATGCGGTCACTCTCGTGCATGACCTTAGAACATCGCTTACTCGATGAAACACTGACATGCAAAATTTAGGAGAGATCAGGTTGATGTTCTTAGGAGAAGTGAACGGATGTACCTAAGCCATTTGCTCTACAGTGAGGACAATTTCGCATCACCCCTGCTGCTAGCGATACCACGGAGACGACTGATCACAAGAAGGCAGTCAGATTGTGTACATACGCCTATTTCAGTGCTTAATCAACGCTGGCTTAAAAATCTATCTATCTATAACCAATCCCCTTGAATTCATTTGGCAATATGTTCAATATCAAAGTGAAAACAAAAATTGAAATCGCCACATTTAACCTTTAACACACGGCATTCGAAGTTCTGTTCACAATGTTAGTTCGCTTACTTAATAACAGCTCTTCCAATGCCTCCCATGCGCTTCCACATTATATGCGCACCTTGCTTGCTATTGCCAATACAGTGTCAAGCGCCACCGCTACGCACGTTTTCAACGTAATGTCATAGAATGTGTTCACTGTGTTTATAATGTGTTCAGAATGTGCTCGCGGAAGAAGGTTTCACACCGAAGGAGCTCGCGAAGCCTACACTTTACTCCCCTGTTCATGCAGAAGCAGCACTCTTCTTCATTTAGTTAAGAGTCAGTCTTTAGTGATATTTTCGAGTTTTTACATGCCAGGATTAAGACTCAATTCTGTGGTTAAGGGTAAAAGGGGGGCGGGGGGCAACAAGTCTTATGCGTGTGGTACTTCAGCGTTACTTTGACTGTTTCATCTTTTCTGTATCCTTTCGCATTCCCCCAGCGTAGAGTTGCCACCCGGACGCCTTTATTGTTGACCTTCCAGCCTTTCTATTTCCTTTCTTTCCTCCCTTCCTTCACCTAAGCCGAAGAGCACGAGCCCCTGATGAATTTGATTTGATTTTTATTTGATTTGATTTATTTATTTATGTGTGTATAAACAAATCGAGGGAAAATCAAAAGTCTACAGACCCTGACAGGGGCTTTTGCTCCGAAATACAGTTTTACCTCTCATACCCATAGAACCAGGGTGGTAAACCATTAGCACTGCAACAATCTAGCCGACAGGACTCCAGGGTGAGTGTTAGGATGTGTTGCACCAAGCGGCAGTCTTCTGGGCATATCAGATTCGTCAACGTCGGTGTCGCTACCTGTTGCTGAAGTTTTTTTCTTTCGGCTTTCATTACATTGTGTCGCCTTGGATCAACTCCGGTTCAAGTTTTTACACCATAATCACCAACAAGGAACTGATACAAATGTATTGTTCCTATTTGCAAGGAGACAATGGAATCAAGTGGAATCGAATCAGAACCGGGGTCCATCTTTATTTCCTGTACCTTTACTTCAACGTCTGGTCCTTCTTTCCCCAGGGTACTGCGCCTCTTCATGCGAAGGCTTATACCACTTCAAGAACTATTTCATATGAGAGCATTAGCTGGCGCTGCATGCCGCCACCAACTCCTCCTTAGGAGTTGATGGCGTTACAATATGTTTATTTGCGTTACAATATACGTTACAATATGCGTTACCATATGCTTATTTAGAAAAGCATTTAGAGTGACACCAAATTGATACGGCGCATTCCATCGATCACAATCCTCCAAGTATTCCCAGGAACCTGTAGAATATGCTTTGCCGTAATTTCGCCATGTATCTATTTGTGCTCTTATATCCTTCTGGGGCCGGATTCACAAAGCTTTCTCTTACGGGCGATACTCTTAGCTACGAAATCTCTTAGCGACAAGGCATGCGATAGGAAGGGTGCGCATTTAACATATTCGACACTATTGAGGGCAAGGAGGAAACGTGAAAGCAGACGGAACGACAACAAAAGAAAGATGTGTGGTCACATGATAGCCTCGCAGCACTCAAAGCGTCTGGTGTCGAGTTTATGTTATAATCGCGAATCGATCCTCGCTGCACCTCATCTTCCTGTTCCGGGCGTCTGCTACAGTGCCTATGCACATCGCGCTGCAGCAGACGCCCGCGTGGTCAGCGTGAACCCGTGCGCTAGCGCTTTATCAACGACGATAGCTCGCAGAAGAAAAAAAAAAGAATGACGCCCTTGGTGACACCGGCAGGTGCCGCCGAACAACACGACCGGAATCATAAAGCCGCAATTAAGGTAAAATATTAAAGGTGGGCAGATGTCACTCAAGGTTTGCTCCTTTCACTGCGATTTCAGATGCATTTTGATGAATATGCACTGCCTCGCAATTGATTCGGGTCGTTCGTACGCAGTACTCTTATTTACATGATAATGTCTTGTAGCTCGACGTAAATTGTTGTTTCGCTAAAAAATCTTAGAACAAACATCGATGCAGCTTTTGAGGCCATATAAAAGCTGTTCGGCTTGACAAACAAGTTCCAAAAATGCATCCTCCACGTGATGTGTGAAATTGAAGCCATGGATGGATTTCAATAAATCCGACATACCGAAAGATACATATGCTTATAAATAGGCCCACTTTGAATAAATTAGTTATCAGATTTTTGAATACTACAGCTATTTCATGACTCACTGAGAAAATTCGGTAATTTAGGTAGTGTTTGTATCTTTAATACGTTAGTAAGTGCTGCTTTTGTAAATGACGGCGCATGCAGTTAAGAAGTAACAAAAAGGAGTCCAAGGCCCTGCCGCGGTGGTCTAGTGGATATCGTATTCGGCTGCTGATCCGAGGGTCGCGGGATCGAATCCCGTCCGCGGCTGCTGCATTTCGATGGAGGCGAAATGTTGAGGCCCGTGTACGGTGCGATGTCAGAGCACGTTAAAGAACCCCAGGGGGTCAAAATTTCCGGAGACCTCCACTACGGCGTCTAGCATAATCCTTGAGTGGTTTTCGGAGGTTAAGTCCCAGAAATCATGAAAAGCGAGACGTTACCTCCCCCCCTCCCTTTTTTTTTGTGCGCACGCGCAGAAAGAGCCTTCCATAGCTTCCTTTCGTTGCACAAGTTAATTTGCTTCTTTTTTATTACGTTATGCCGGACATTGAGTGCTAAGCGCCTTAAGAGGGAGAGAGCGTTTATCGCCAGCGACGTGAGAGCATTGGTCAACTGCTATTTTTAAGCTCATCAATAGCCGAAACGAAATTTTCCGTGTGTGCGCGAACTTCAGACGCCTCTGACATACCCGATTGCTGTTTAGCCATCGCCATGCCGAAAGCGCTGAAGCCGAATTTTTCCGCCACCGAAATCTTTGCGCTTTTGACAGTGTCACAAAATAAACCGTGGATGCTTCGTCGTACCTAAGTCATGCGACAACTGAGGTAAACCTTGTAGCATATAAGACTAGAATATTGCCATTGCTGGAATACGCATGTCCGATATGGAAACAACACACACGCAGAAACATTGCTAAATGTGAACGCGTTCAAAATAGGGCTTTACAATTTGTTTTTAACTCATTCAAACGAACGCAGTCGGTAACGGCGTTGAAAGAGCTGCGTAAGCATCGATTCCTAATGTGCAGGAAAGAATGCGCTTCAACAGCCTGAATGTTTCCTTTCCAGATATTGTATGGGAAATATGAAACCGAAATAGCCAAAACATTAATTATTGACACATCACTTTCACGCAGTGGCCCCAGACATTACGTGCAGCCTTTGAGACACAACACACATTCTTTTAAAAACTTCTTTATTGTGTAGGCTATCGATGCGTGCAGCAGGTTACCGCACGATGTTGCAACGTTCAATGAGGTTAAAATCCTTGAAAGGGCTTTGCTGAGTGATTTTACCGATTGTACTTAATGTCGTTTAATAGTGTCGGAATAGCAATTTATATATTCGAAAGCATTGTCTTGTTGAGTGTTCTGCTGAACAAGTTGATATGTGTGTCGTTAAATAGCACCTCGCGCACTTATTTCATTACGTTTCTTTCTGAATTTTTATGGTTTTTTTAAGTTCCGTGAAAGAAACTACAATCTCTTTGCATTTTTTATTAACAACTGCATTTGTGCCTAATATTGAAACTCCTGTTTTGGCCTGTACGCCATAGAGTGTCAATAAATAAAATAAATGAAATAAAAAATGCACAACAGAACGTATCCGTGTGTTATTTCAGGTTCCGCACATTAGCCGCTAACGCAAGCAAAGTGACGGTGTGGAAGGACACAAAGGCAAAGCGTAGCGCAGTCTACAATTATGTTACCTGTTGCACTGCTTCCACATGGTCTCTGCCTCTTCAAAAGACTTCGAAGTGTCGACACAGCACCTACGCACACGCCTAGGTCGTATCTTTCTAAACACGGAGTTATCCTTGAAGTAACGCGCCCAAACACAGTCGATGCGAAACGGCGAACGCCACAAAAACAAGCGACCACAAAGCAAGGCAAACGAACTTACCGGTCTTCAAACACACAATGCAGGCTTCCTAAATGTGAGTCCACGGCGGCACACTGACCGCGGTTCCCTGTTCACGAGCACAAAGGCAGAGGCTTCAACAGTGTTCACCGCTCAAATAGAGACACTGGCGATGGTTTTCACAAAACTTTCACGCACCGGAAAAGCGACGGCATTAACAACACATCCCATGGAATCGTAGAGGAGCTCAAGCAAGAAACGTTACCACGAAACAACACCCACATACTGTGTTTACGTCGCCATGATGCTCTTTCCGCCTTAAGAGAGCTCTTAAAAAATACTTCCGTGTTCTTTGCGGTGATATGAAAAATTCTCTTATGTGAGAGGGGGATAATGTGACGACCACCACAGAAGTGCGCGGTGAAATAAGTGAGTGACATCATTTTAGTGACGTCATAAAATGGCCTGCTGTAGAGAGTTGCCTCGTTCTAACCAATCACATGCTTGGCCTCTCGCTCAAACCGTCGTCTGCTGTCGTCGTCTGCTACGATATTTATGATGCCTGGCGTAGGCTTGGGTGTGATGCACGGCATATGACTACGCGATAACTTCGGTTAGGTTAACATTCCAGCCACAATACGCACCTCAAGGGACGAAGCGGCCTTTTGCTGAGACTCTGACGTCCAATTAAAAAGAAACTAATTGTCAAATGCGCGAGTGCAGTCGAGGTGACATTGCACTGCATTAGCACAGGCTTTCGCGTGCATTTTAGGCGCTTGCATTCCGTCCTAAGTATTTGCCATAGCGAAACCTTTTCATTTTCTTTTACGGACAGTGAATGTCTATTAAACTCAATTTATTTCTCAGTTTATGCGCAAAATCACACATCTTGTATGTGCGGATATGTTGAAGCAATATGTTTTCAGTAAATCAGCCTATAATGTACAGCGGAAGCTGCATTTGGGTGAGCGTTCCTATTGGGAAATAATAAAGACCACTGCAGCTAGAGAAGCTGTAAACGACATAAGGAGTTCGTGAATGGCTGACTGGAGCCTACTGTTCAACTTCCATTCCAATAGTGTGCAACAGAATTTTGTCCGTTCCCTTATGGTGGTACATGTGCGACCAATGCTGCAACGGCAACACAGCTTGTACGCCTTATTGGGAGACCCAACAAAAACAAGCTAAAAAATATTGACCATACACCGCACCGATTTTGGCATCAAGCACCATTCACGCAACTCTTCATTCTTCATCCAATCGCAAGCATTTGCATGCATAAGTTATTTTGCTGCAAATACCCAATAGGCACCTCTAATAACTCCAACAGCAAGCTTACTGGACAAGTGCTAGTGGCAAGATTGTCCAATGCGTAAAAGAGAATTGCAACAGCAACCTCAAGGCTGTGAGCCTTGTACATACGCGAAAATCATCAGCCAGCTTACATGGCCATAATTTCTTTTTTTAGTATCACCTACGGCACCCAAATACCCGCCGCGGTTGCCCGTTCCAACGCCACCATGTTGCTCGTAAGAGTGCTCCGGACCACTCTTAGGATTTCCGCTTAGCTACGCTGTTTTGGCGACCATTTTTGCTTCGTGAATCCACTTACGAGCCTTTTTCGCCTACGTCGCAAATGCATCACTATCGCTGATATATTAATCGGCAACCCCAGCGCTCGCTATAGCAGCGGCCGATGTGGGAACCACGTCCTCTTACGACGTTTTCTTCGCTTCGTGAATCCACTTACGCAGAAAAATTTCTCTTACGCGAAAATTTTCTCGTAAGTGAGTTTTGTGAATCCGGCCCCTGGTCCCCATATTTCTTCGAGCTATATAATTTCAGCGTTTCGTCAGTATGCGACGTTACGCGTCGAGGTATTCTGAGGAAAATAAGGGTAATTAGACTTCAGTAATAGAAAGGCCGCTATTTTCTGCATCCCATGTACCAAGCACGGCACCGTGTTCGTGGTGGTTGAGGGAAGGCAAGAAAAAAAGTAGAAATGACTGTAACGCAGTAGTGGAGGGCTCCGGAAATTTTTAAAACACGGGGTTCTGTAATCTTGACAATGCACAGTATACAGGCCTGTTGCACTTACCCTTCCATCGAAAACGCAGCCGCCGAGACCTACTTTGAACCCTTGTCTTTTGGGTCCGCAGTCAAGAACCATAAGCACTAGACCACCGGGACAAATCTCATGAGTAACCACATCCTCGTTTTCTCGCAAGTCGGCGCTATACTCACCGTACACGTGACTTTGCCCTGAATCAATTGCATATCTCCCAGAATCGCAGCAAGAAGCGATGATTTTCCGCTTGCCACTGAGCCCACTACGCCAACCAGGGATCCAGGCCGAATATTCAAATCAGCGTTTCTGAGTTGTGCCTTTGGTAGCCTATCCGCTGGCGTTGGCCACGCGAAGGAGCACTTTTCCATCACCACCTGTCCTGCAGCGAAGCGGGATGTAATGATAATGACGACCGTTCATATATTGCCGCACTATGGTGATTGCAAAGCGCCAAGGGGGCTATCTATTAGAATAACACTTGCTCCACCGGCAACGCTGAGAGAATTCACCCCTTTATATTATCAGTCACATATATTGACACGTGCCCTCGGGATTTCTCACTGTGACCGGCTTCTACTTGTAAAATGTTACAGGGGATACTCTCAGTGCAGGCTTCACATGGTTGTATCCGAGGTGTGGTAACAGACCTGCCAGCATTACAGTCATTTACGTGCTAGAAAACTAAACTGCGTTGCTTTATGTTCGCGTCACTTGTCTCATGAGAATTTTTTATTTTGCTGCCGTTACTCACATTGTTCCCGCGCGCTGTGGTATTCGTACAACAGATAACATAACGACCTGCTTCAATACTCCTATTGGTGTCGGGCCCTTACTTGATAATACAGTCTACTTAGGAATATTGCAGTGAATGATAAACAATTGAGTCGGGTGTGTGTATATTTTGTAGCGAAGGACTGGTGAACCCTACGAACGCACTATCATCATCGAGGAGCTTGCGCTCTCGGTGTCCGACAATATATATATATATTTGAGGAAGAGGGTGACAAACGTTGGAAGCACAACAATTTGTACTAATGTTTCGGCAGGTGGGCCCTCCGACACGTTAGTTAAGGTTGTATTTCGAACGTTTGTCACCCTCTTTTTGAAACATACCAAACATACCAAATCCATCGATCTGCATTCGCCTATATATATATATATATATATATATATATATATATATATATATATATATATATATATATATATATATATATATATGTATATATATACGTGTGGGCGTGTGTGTATTTACTGCTAGACACTGCGATATTACACAAGCCATTAGCAGTGTGGTGCACGCACACACACACGAACACAGAATACTTATAAAGAGGAGAAACTTCACTCCGAATGTTTCTTCACGCATGCGCTTTAAATAGCAACATGACATATAAAGCAACGTTATTTCAGCGAACTTCAAATCATATACTAAGCCTACAAGCGATCTCTGCAAGAGCGAAATGGCAAAAAGAGCCGAATTCACGAACACTTTGGCGTATAAGGCTTCTTCGCCACTAGCCAGTCGTCATCGCCAAGAATATCTTCCGAATCATGATCAACTGAAGCTGAAATTTGCTATAGTGAAGAATTTCAGTGTAAACACTTTCATGAATGCGGACCCCCGACTGCGGTCATAATGCAAGCACTCGTTTCTGTTTCTCTTTGCTTCTACGTGTGCCGCTGCAAGCGCGTGCTTGCACTACTAATTTTTTTCTCTCTTCACACCACAGCATGAAAGCAGATTACACCGTGTACAATACTGAGGAGAAAAGCTGACCGCTTCAACGCTTCCATGCCACTGCTGTGAAAAGTCGTCCGCGAGTGTTTAGAGACGTGTTCAAATGCCTTGAAAAAAAAGATTTTAACAGCTTTGCTGTTAAAATTTGATGAGAGTACGATTGGCGTGAGTTAAACAAAATAATGACGTACTGTTTATTGTAATTGCGATTTAAATGTGATAGGAAAACGACAGACAGACAGACAATGGCTTTTAATGACTGAAAGCAACCTACACGTTGTATGGGAGTACGAAGCTAACACCGGACAGCGAGATGGCAAGGAAGCACGCTACCATCCGGCCACAGGCGCCTTTCTCACGTGGTACATAGTGCAAATAAATAAATTGTGGGAGTACTTGTCATAATGCTTATCTGACGTCAGTGGAGGTTGTAGCTTGTGTTCACCTATAGCAATGCAAGAAGCGACACCTGCGCACAGGGGTGCGCGTGGTTCACCTTTAGAAAACAAGGGGGAGGACGGGGGAGGGAACGGACAAATGTGCACTGCAGCGAGCCTGTTTTGGTCAAAAGGCTGTGCAATGCAAAGGTATGGAGCAGATGTGACACCGCTCCTCAGGTGATCTGGTGATCTGGAAGGGCGCCATCTCGCCACCTGCCCCTTCCCCCCCCCCTCGTTGGTGCACGCCTATGCGTATGCGCATATGTCACCTCAACGTTGTCAGTGTACGTTGAACCCCAGATGGTCAAAATTTCCGGAGACCTCCACTACGGCGTCTCTCATAAGCAGAGCTGGTTTTGGGACATTAAACCCCACAAATCAATCATCAATCCATCACCTTACGGGATTTTGTCGAGCTATGCACGACCTCGTAGGTATACGTCAACAAACAGCATTTCTGATATGGAGATCTCCGCACCATCTCTCATCGGCAAAACAGATGTCCGTGCACTAACGTGAATGCCGACGTCACGTCGTACCATGCGCTACTGCTTTGCCGCCACAGTGGTGTTGACGTGCCACGTTACGCCCACAACAATTTGCACAAAGATGTCGATCCTACTCGTAACACATGGATGAATGCCGAACAGTCCGATGTCGCCAATTCTCTCGCTGATTTCCATGCATGACGCTAATTGCCAGAATACGTAGGATCAGCCAGAATTTTTAGGGGCGAAGCCCCTTAAGGTTTGGGTCTGTCCGTCCGTCGTAGTAGCGCGTTACCTACTAGGAAAGTGCTACTAGGAGGGCGCGTGTGGGAGGCGCGCCCTCGGCGCGTGCCTCCCGGCGCGCGAGCTCTCTCACTCTTCCATCTGCTGTCTTGTGAGAGAGAGAGAGAGAGAGACAGAGAGAGCGAAAGGTGCGCGTTGACTATGGAAGCGCTCTTTCTTAGATGAACGCTCTACCAGCTCGCAAAGAAGGAGAACGCGCCCTCACCCGCGAGAGACAACGTTGGCGCAGGCAGCGTCTCCTAGCGAGTTTCTTGATTGAGAAATACCGACTGCTCGCGTTGGAGAACCATTCACCGGCCACCCATATATATATATATATATATATATATATATATATATATATATATATATATATATATATAGGCACTGGATCTTGACTTGCAATGAAGGGCCGGTGGGAGATTTCACTTGTGCGTAGTTGAACCATAAGGATTCGTAGCGTGCGTGTTAACTAAATTAACCCGGAACTCGGCACGATCTACGATGAACCTCCCGAGCTTCGCCCACTCATCATCATTCACTCCGTGGATATGCTGTGAATTTTTTTGTTCTTGGCGCATTTGTCTCTATCCTCAAGTGACAAATTGAAAAGGCTTCTGGAGATGTAGGTTTAGGTTTCATGTTTCGTGCTTTACATAACGTTTGGCGTGAACGATGTCGCGATTAAGGGACATCGTCTGTCGACTGTGTGTGTGTGTATGCGTGTGTGTCATACTCGTATGCGCGGGTAGTACATAGTTCACTACACAAACGAACACAACCTCCTTAAACGTATGTCATAGTGCGTTTATATCAGAGGATGTGGAAGTAGATAGTTATTGAAACGCAGGAAAGTATTGCCTAGTGGAATCAGTTGCGATTGTATCATCTGTGCTAATGGAATCATGTTAAGTAGTTTGTGCCTTATGTATCACATGACGCTGCGAATGGGTCCGCTGTGGAAGGTTGGCTTGTCCGCGATGCCGTCCGCGATTACTCTTCAAAGTGGTAGCTGAGAAACAATAAACGTTAAATCCTAGATGAAAAACCACATATACGGGAGCGTTAAGCACCTATTCGGGAGAGAGTAGGTTTTAACGCGAAATTTAACGCTGCATCTGAGATAAGTTACCAACATATAAACTCGGTCTGAGTCAGACCTTCACGGCAACAGACATGACCAAAGATACCTGTGCTTTGTGAATAATACGTCTTGGCCTCCTCTTTCCTTTTTTGTCGCGGTCCTGCCGTACAGAAATCAGCTATTCTTCGCAACGCAACCACTGCCTGAAAGAAATATTAAATTCACAGTTATACAAACAATAATAAAAAAGTCATAATTCCTCACGCCAGGCGCAGCTTTGACAGCGAAAATAAATTACTCGACGGACAAGCGAAGTAATGCTCGTAGTTTTGTCGACCACGTATATATTGCATCACAAAGGTTCTCCTAAGAACGAAATCAACCAGCCCGGTGGCACACGCGCGCAAGACAGCCGTGAGCATATTCTAATGGGTGAAAGTCTACGTGGCGGCACACAGCTTGTTTCAGGAGGAGCACCGGCCGAGTTGCGATAATTCTGTGTTTCCTGCGAAACGAGCTTACGAATCTCGCGATAATGCGACCAGCAACACTAGACGCTCGAGAACACAACGCAGATTAACTCAACAGCCATCTCATCTCCCCCTCCCTACCCCCTCCCCGTAGATTTTATAGCTACAACTGCTTTCTCTAAATCAGATCGCATGGCACAGCCACGAGCAGATAGGTGGGTAGGTGAATGCTTAAAACAATGCGTTTCTAGCATTTAATAGAGAAATTGGGTATCGCTTCTCAAATTCTAATTCTTACAACGCTTCAGTGGCTTCAGTGTATGGTTCTGCAAAACAGTAGGTGAACGTCGTCTCAACAAATGCACAATGTGCTTTTATATGGCGGCTCAGCCATCAGTGACCGTAGCAGAATCTTGTATGCGTTCAGTGTTTGTTCCTTCCCGAAAGTTTGGATGCCGTTCGCATGATTGGCCAGGAGCCACCAGTTCAACGTTCGCTTCTGTCGACGTATACGTGCCTTTAAAGGGTACCCTGCAACACTTCTTGAACATAGTCTGAAAATCGTGCATTCAATGATGGAAGTTCCTGCGAACACGTGACGCGAGTAACAGTGCGCTGCATGCACGAGGGAATACGGAATTCCGTTTCAGATATAGCTGCAAATCGACTGCTCTCATTCCAGAAAAGGACATCACAGTAGTATCGACCGCGTCCCCAAACTTCTTCTGCCCGTCTGACGGAAAGGTTCACACGTTTTATTCATTTGTTGAACTCAAAACGAACAAATAAAGCATTACCGATGATATTTACACGATTACGGAATTATTAGTGACAGTTCTACTTCAAGCGACTGAGTCTGTGTTCCTAGGGATGTTATTTGTTTCCAGACATATTCGAAACCACACTGTGGATATCCTGGTGCGCGCAGCGCACTAATATTTGGTTCACGTGTTCGCATGAGCTCCCGCGGCTGATGGGCACCTTTTTTTCCCGACTATATTTAAAAAGCGTTGCAGGGCCCCTTTAAAACTGCATATTCGAAATCAAAATAAGGACCGGCCATGTACGAGATATCCCAACAGATTCTACCAAATATGGTCCACCACTAAATTTTCAGAGGCTAATTTCCGAGAGCTCTCGAAATATAGAAAAAAAAATATTTAAAGAAAATGAGGTGTCTTTTAGTGCCACTACTAAGCTCTGACCAGCGATGTCTGAATATCTCCTCAGTATTTTCAAGCGCAATTTCTTTATTTTTACACCATTTTCTTTTAATTGATAGAAAACCAGTACCACAAGCACCCGCCACACACCTGTTTTCACTCGATCACTTTCCTGATTCTAAGGCTCACAATCTTAGTCCACCTGGAAGTAGTTCATCCACCATGCAGCGGAATGTCGCCTTAAGTCCGTAAAATGCCGGCAGAGCTCATCTGCATTGAACAAATTCTCCGGCAGCATCGATACTAAGCGCATATATCAAATAATAATAAATTTTCGTTGCCAAGTTTCTCCTTTTGAGTGCGCGTCCAGTCCGGAGTATGTTGATCAAGATCTGCAGCTCATAAAATAGATCTGATGCTCTTAAAATAACAGCCAAGCGGCTCGTTCGTAACCTAATTTGCGTGCACGTTGCGGCCCTCCTCGCTCATTATGAAGGCTAGTTATCCAGCCACGGTATGGCTACTCTTCCTGTGAAAACGCTTACGAAGGCGAAAGCCTGGTATGTCTCGTCCGGAGGTGCCTTTCAAAGCGTTGGCAATGATTTTGTGGGAAAACCGCCGCCACCGCAGATCGTAGGAATAATGTCACGTCACTATCATTAGGCACATGTACGAGCGCGCCATACCGAACTCATGTGAGGAAGTAGTTACGTCATTATGGCACGATAACGTATAATTGCGTGACGATGCGCTAATAGTGAGGTCGTAATGCAGGAAAGGGACCGCTTGGTGCCGAATTTATTGCAGTGGTCCCATGAACAAAGCCATTTCCCTGTTTTGGAAAGAGAGAGAAGAGGTTATTTATTGTCTATCAAAAAAATCAGAAATTTTTGCCGGCGCCTATATAACCGATGGCATGCTACTCTGTATATGGATGGGGAACAGGATAACAACATTCCCGTGGAGGGTGGAAAGAAAAAGAGAGTGAAAATAAATACGAATGATACAGACGAACCTACCACTAAGATATGCAGGTAAGTTGGCGAGTAAGTTAGGCTTCTTCTATGATATCAAATGTGTTCAATCGTTACAAACTTTCCGAGTGTGCCAATTTCTGAGAGCTTCTTCAACACTGAATCCAGAATCCTCCACAGTTATGAAGGACCGGGTATAGGAAATTAATACGCTGCGTATAGTTAACTGGTCGTGGCAAATCATGCCCAGTTGTGCCTCAAGAAATTGTGTCTCGTCGCGGTTTGGGTAAGAAGCGAACCCAAGTGCTTGACGTACGACGCATGCTACCTTTCATCCAAGACTGCTGTAAAGTGGCATTGACTAAACGTGCGCCTAGTGGGTGCGCGACTACGCGCGACGCGTCGCAGCCACGTGCTTCCCTAAGAAGAGTGCTTTCGGGGTCTAACACGCAAGGCAGCCGTATGTGCATGAGCCAATATTTTTAGGGCGATGCTCCTTAGGGTGCGGGTCGTTCCCTCCTCTGTAGTAGTAGTATGTATATAGCCACCTGTAGTTTTATGAAGTGCTCACTAGATGGCGTGATGGCGCCGCGGTGCTCGCTTCATTCAGATGTACGGGAACGCGTTGCATGGGAGTCTGTCTGTCTGTCCGTCTGTCCGTCCGTCTGTCTGTCTACCTGTCTGTCTGTCTGTGTGTCTGTCCGTCCGTCTGTCCATTCGTCCGTCCGAGCGCTGCGGTGCTGCTTAGCTAGTACGTGAATTGATCAATAGATGGCGCGGAGGCGCTCGCTGCGTGCTCTAGTGTGATAGGACAGGGCTGGATGGCGACACACAGTGTTTGTCACGTCTTTGATGACGTACTGGGCAAGATTCACGGAAGATTCACGGTTTTTACTGATGAACCTCCGGAGCTTCGCCCACTCATCATCATTCACTCCGTGGATATGCGTGGATTTTTTCTTAATCCACCTTAAAGGCGACATTCTGTAAAGTGTATGTGCAACCACTGACATGTCACATTTATAAAGCTTTCGACATTCTCCAACTTTTCTAGGTCCCAATATTATGGGTAGTCTGCGGTTGCATTCTAGGTATCCAGGAGACGAGAAATATGGATAGATCCGGATGGTTGTTTTATGAGAGCTTCTCAGACCGGCAGATGTTATACGTAAAGCACGCGACAAACTTGCACTTGCGTGATGTTTCAAAGACCGATTTCCGAGCGGCATAAGTGTGTGTGCTATAATTACCCATAGTATGGGGCAGCTGTGCTTCTGTTAGGTAATGTGTTAGATTCATACCTGTACGTAATGCGTGACAAGCAATCGATCACTTGTAATTGATTGCAACATTGCAACATTACACGAGCAATCGACTGAAAGATTGCGCAATTACCTGCACCGACGCGCCTCAAGTTTCTGCATCAAATTTCAAGTTTGGCTTTCACACGTCACGAAACTCTCAGGTAAGCACATACAGGTACCGAGTATTTCGGCCCGGTTTACCCGTGGCCTCGCGCCTTATACCATGGCAAATGTGATATGTATGCTTCCATAAAAAAGGAAGTTGCATGCAAATTAGCGTTGGAAGTCGATGCTTACCCTCGAGTAAACTTCATTATTTTGGGGTGCTACAATTGTAATCGCAATAAGATATCTTTTACGGTGAAGTAACCTTAATTGAAGTCAACTACTCCTCTTGTAACGAGTACTAATAAGAACTGGGGGTTTTACGTAGCAAAACCGCGATACGGTTATGTGGCATACCCCGTAGTGGAGGGCTCCGGAGTAGTTTTGACCACGTGGGGATCTTTTAACGTGCGCCGAAATCTCAGTGCACGAGCGTTTCTTGGTATTTCACCCCCATCGAAACGCGGCCGCTGTGGCCGGTGTTCGATCTCGCGACCTCGGCCTCTGCAAGAAGTCTGCTTCGACTGCACCTTCGCTCACCCAGTTAGGTGTATACCATCAGCGCCG
Source organism: Hyalomma asiaticum (assembly GCA_013339685.2). Classification (NCBI taxonomy): domain Eukaryota; kingdom Metazoa; phylum Arthropoda; class Arachnida; order Ixodida; family Ixodidae; genus Hyalomma; species Hyalomma asiaticum. Next base: position 31,374,598 of record CM023481.1, on the reverse strand, counting down.
TTTTCGCCGGAACTCGAGGCACGTAACATAAAACTTGAGTTGAAGTCCAGAGTTGGACGGAAACCCGTCTGCTCAGGAGCATACATGAAGACAATTAAAATAAGACACTTACCGCGATAAAAGCAAATAAAAGCAAGACATTTCGGCTCCCGCACGGGAGCCTTGTTCACAAATGAAAGATCTGTGCGTGAGCAGTCCGGTTATGTAGGTTTTAAAATGTGGCGTAAGCAACGGGTGTACATTTGTGGGAGGTTCCCGTCAATGAGTTGTGTTGAGCGAGCACGTCCCATTGTTAGCATGACCTACACAAAGAGCAGGAAGTTATCGCTGGTGAATGAGTGTGTGCGAAGGTAACTGTGGCACACACGCGCCTCTGTCAACGCGTCACGTTGTTTTAACACTGCAATACAATAATGAGATTAAAGGTGGCGATTTCTTGTCCAGTTTCTCTTTGTCAGATAAATAAGTTGTCGCTGCAACAGGCTCATCACTTTTTGCACTAGAGCTTAAGGAAGCATCCTTGCGCAAACTCTTAGTGAAAGTGGCTGCTGAACGGTAGGAATGGAGGAGACGCCATTCGATTACCTGGTTAAGAATTCGGAGTGCCAGACCGCACGTGTTCATTGAGATGTCCACCACGTAGAGCAGAGATACGCAAGAGAACGCCACAGATGGAGTGAGCGTGACGTCCGGTTCCATTATCGTGACAGAGCCGAACAAGATAATCATCAGCTGTAAATAGTAAACAGAATATACGAACAAAAACAATAGCAGTGAGATTCCTTCGTTCACATAAAGGCCACCCATGTTAATAAAAATTTGGTTGCCACAATTATTGAATGACCGCATTCCTAATGAAATTCATCTGCTCTCATGCTCGCCAAATGATACAATTTTCTCTCACATTTTCGCTTTTCTTCTCCTCTGTCGCATCATTTGCATGAAACTACCTAAGCTTGTGCAGCCTATTGAAATATTCTTTCTTTTTTGTTAAACATGGTTAAATTCCCACCTCTTAAGAAAACCGTGTATCTTCTCTGCTGCAGGCTGAGCTGCCATGGGAAACTGTTATTTCTTTGCCCCACGAAATATTGCACTCTTTCACGGAAGCCATACCGTAGCATTTCAATGGATCTTTTCATGTAGGAAAAAGGGCCACAAGTGGGGATTACCCAAATCAAAGCAGTTTGGGTAATGCATCCGCAATCGTCCAGCCCGTACCAGTAGGAGATCGTGGGGGCATGACATCGCACTCATACTTAGGGGCGACGATACAGCAGGCGTCTCCCATCTCACCTTGCGTTGACCACCAAAAACATGGTACGCGTTTCGTCACTGACTGCGCGCATGCGCAAGCTACATTCACAAATTTCACTGCAGTGTACCGCACCACACTTCGGAAGTGGCATCTTGCGCGTTTGTTGAGATACACGACTACTCACCACTGAACTCGTAGAAGAGTATAAGCTGTCTAGGATCCCGTCTAGTATGTTCGCGCGCAGAAGCCACTTAAGCTCTACGTTCCTCGGGCGCAGAACATTCTCCACCATGGCTTCCTCCCAGGCGTACATTTTTACCATCCGAATTGTGGACATAAGGTCCGTCGTTGTCTTCAACCGACTGTCTCTTGCGTGAAGAGTTTTTGTCTGCCGAAAGAAAATTTAAATTCCCGCTTAGAGTCAAACCATTAATGCAACATCATGCGCTTGACTCACAGCAGCTGAATAATAATAATAATAATAATAATAATACTTGCCCAGCGAGCTAACGCGACGAAACCAGGATACAATGATGGAGCGCGCCGAAGTGGAGGGCTCAGAAAATTTTCACAACTCGCGAAAATTTTCACAGCACGCACGGTTCGCGAGCCTCTAGCATTTTCACCCTCCGTCGGCAATGCGACTCCTGCGGCCAGAATCGAACACTCGTGTTTCTTGTTAGCTACCGAGCACGGCCACTGCATAACCGCGACGGACGCGTGATTATTCCCGCTGGATCGTATTTTGAGTAGTGTGTCTCAGTGAGTCTACTTCCAGTTGTGAGATGCAGCATGGCCATGAATTTTTCAGAACATTGTATGTTACCGTTTTTTATAAGTCAGTGACTGGCAATGTTTTCATTCCTGATGAATAGTAGAAGCGATTTCATACCTGCTACACAAGCCGCTGGGGTTCTTTGTAATAGTGATTGAAAAGCAACAATGTTTCCACGTGTGTCATTCACCACAACCGTTCATCTGGGAAACATCGTCGCTGCAGTGATTACGATATCCGCAGGTCACAATCCGCAATCAAAAAATTTGAACAATGCTGGCTTCCGCGACGTAAGTCGCTAGTTGAAGCAACAGATATATATTCACATTGCGTCGTGGTCTGTCAATACTGGGCGAGTCCGCCATATTCTTCGGGGCGCATTCGCGGAGTCGTCTCCTGACGATAAGCATTAGGAGGGGTTGGGAGGCTGTCGCTGAAGACGCTTTCGGGCCAAGAAAACGCAGCAGATGCCTGCGACATGCAACTGCGAAAGGGCAGCGGAGGTCACTGTGCTACCAAAAGTCGACAAGACGACAAAACGAAGGCCTTTAAGTGCCCACCGGGAAGGCAGTTGCTAGGCATATACTGCTTTGGAACGGAAATAGTACGACGAAATTCCTTCTTTTGCGACGCGTACTTCTCATCTATGGTAAGCGTTCGAGAAAATTCTTGCTTGTCGACGATGTCCGAGTGTGGAACGTCTAAGATAACCTCGTGTGCAAATACAACGTCTCACGTTGTTTACCAATGTGATAAGAAATGGGCGTCACATATCGAAACAACGTTGTTTCTTACCGTCGCTGTGCATGCTTCCCACCTCTCGTTTGTCCAGCCGCAGGCATCTCGATCTCTCGCAGTTGCGTGCGTCATGTTTTCTCAAAGGACGTAAGGCGTGGATACACGAGCGGTGCGCCGAGAGTGCCTCGGAAAAATCGGACTATCGCGTTTTGGAGTTTGCACATGCTTCCGGTGTTATTTCACTGTTGAGACACTAGTACACTCTAGCCACGCCACGTCCGTGCTGATATGATTAGTGTATGTAGCAGATACGCGTGTCAAAGGACCAAACCTTATTGCCAATGTCGCCAGATCCCCGCCGTATTTTGCTTAGTAAAAGGTGGAGGGGCGCTTACCAGTGGAGGTAATCAGTTGGTTCTTGAGAACACAACAACGACGCTCAACAAGGTCGCCTCAAACGCTCTCTCCGCGGGTTTCTCTTGCGAGTAAGGGCAGTACAAGGGGGAGAGTACGGGACTTACGTTGAATAACGCGACCCTCGCGTCGCCTCACGTGCATGCGAGCTATATATCACTTTTCCAGGACCTTTTCAATTTCATTGCTTTAATCTGACGGTCACCAAGCAGCGGGTGAGAGGCACCGAGGATCAGTTTGACGTGTGCAATGCGATATATGTTGCGAACTGGCACCGACGGCCTGCTACAGCTGAAAATGAGCGCTTCGATGGACGGCCGAAACTTGGCCGCAGATATTTAGCTCTGTGCCGATGATGTATGCACGTTAAGACCAACCAATAAAAACACAGCGGTGACCAACGGAGCGCACAATTTTTTAACATTATTCAGTCTTTGCTCCCCATTCACGCGTGCAGTACGTAGGTGAATTTCTTTAAGACACATACAGAATCTGGTTTTAATGAACGTTGATGCATGGTGCGGCTTCAAGAAATCTACAACTTGCGTCGCGTGATTATTGCTGTAATAAGGTGATGTTCTTAGAATGGCGTGTAGGAGAAGCTTCCAGAAACGCACTGTATACGCGCACTGCCTTGTAACAGTTAATGTGTACATACGCTCAAACCACACCATCGACTTGAGCATATTTATTCCCGGGAACACTCGCGCTCACCCCTGAAAAGTAATACGACGACCAAAGAGCCCACCATGATGCTCTTTCGATCGTGCGTGCGTGCTACGCCAGTATGCTGAAGACATGTTCGAAATGCGCGTGTCTTAAATCTGCGAGTTCTTTTGTCGCTGCGAATGCGACTCATATTTACGGGACAAATAGAAACGAGGCTAAACGGTGATTTTAGGCTCCGCGACCACAGTTGCGAACTCACGCAGTGCTGAAGTCCTTGATGCGACCATATGCGCGGCGATAGCAGTATCTTTTTTCGTTGTTAAAAAACCAAGGTCTTTGTTTAAAAACAGTGTTACCTTCTTCCCAGCACGTCACGCATACATGCTGCATGCACAGCGGCAAGGAGCACTGGGAAAACATCGCGGGGCGGCTGCAAAAAAAAAAAAAAAAAAAACAGCAGCTAGCAGCCAATACAGGCTAGATACCGCAAGGTTCAGTTTCCGGCGCTGTGAAGAACACGGCGGTTGAGCTTACGGGAATGTCGACAGATCGCGCTCTAATTCTGAACATCCCTTATACTCATACCATGAGCAACATAGGTCACTTCGCAATTCCAAAAGTACATTATATTTTACTTTGTCGCTGATGCAAGTTTTCTTAAAAGAATTTATTGAAAATATGAATTCATAAAAAGCGAGCACCCTCCCATCAATGATGCTGTATCCACTGTGCAGGTTTGCTCCTTGGACATACTGGTGTGCCAATGTTGTGTGCAACGCTGCGCGTAACAGACACGACCAGAAGGAATTAACAAAAAAGGTTTAAGGAGGGTTACTTAACTATCAACAATTTGACTGCGGAAACATCGTCACCTTTCTAGACAATGTACCAGCGCTTATTATCCACGTGCCAACAAACCATGATTCCTCCGTTTAACTCCGCACATTGAAAGCAAATTAAAAGGGCGATTATAGGACACAAGAAACACAAAAGAAAGGCTACGGTCACTCCTTGCTTTCATAATACGTCAGCCAGCCTATGAAAGCTTGCCTCATACGTTCCTTTCTATGCCCCTGTATGAAAGCGTGAATCTGTACAAAATGAATAACCCAAAATGCGGGAAAAAGCAATTACGCAGTAATAAACGCAGAACCGATTTTGTGTGCTGTTATCGAGGTATATTTTTCCGTATACCTATGACCTATACAGGACAGCCTGGTGGAAGCGCGGGAATTCAAATAACATAAAAGAACGTGCCTCATGAGCCATCTATTAGCGTGTTTTCGGATGCAACTATTCGACAGGACACAGTAATTGCAAAGAAAAAAAATGTCGCAGTGACGTTGCGCTGAGTTAACGGGTCTTTCGCGCTTGCTCGTGTGTGCTACCTCATTCTAGAGCGCGTTACGTTGTAACGTGCATTGTCGCAGCTCGCTTAGCACGTGGACTGCATTGGACACACCTTTGTTTAATACCTGCAGATTGGCGGTCTGGCCTAGGCCGCCTGGAAGCTCGCGGTGAGGTTTTAGCTTTTCCGCTGTTTGCCGGAGCTGCTCGATGGCGCATACTTCGTCAAACAACTCTTAGCTGGCGCTCCTCAACGAGATGCGGGTTCCTCAAGAATCTCCTAAGCAAGTGAAGAGCGCGCCTGTTGTCATTGATGTACAGCTCGTGGCCGGCGCTTCGCGATGATTTCTTGTTCTCACGACTCACTCTCAGAACGCAGCCGTTTGCGTTGCCACTTCACCATTCTCACGTGACGCTCGTGTTGTCGCTAATCCGAAAAACCCGTTACGTCCATAGTAGCAACCGCTACTGGGCGTCGGCAAGTTCAACCCATTCCGCCCTCGCCTACCTGAGCTGTGTTGATCACATGACGGACGGAGGACTAAAAACTAGTATGGAAGTGTGAAGGCTTAGCCTGCGGGAGGATGGAAAAGGGAACGAGAGAAGACAGTGGAAAGGAGAAGTTGTCTTCCCGAGACATGACGGCCCCGTCCTGCGCCAGGCCTGTCTTTCATCCTTGTTCTACTCGCACCCACCGCCTCAGCGACGCTTCCATGATTTCCTCTCTTCGTTGCATTTCGAATCTCTTCCCTGCGCATAGCTCGCTCCCGCCGCCGGCTTAGCACATGACCTCTTCACGTTCACAAACGGGCCATCTACGCTTCTGCGTAAAATAACAGTCGTGAAATTACATGTTTTACCACTGACGCGCACAATATTTCATAATTCAATGACTGCTGCATCAGTGCGGCGCTGATTACTTCTTCGGTGCCCCGCCACGGTGGTCTAGTGGGTATGGTACTCGGCTGCTCATCCGAGGGTCGCGGGATCGAATCCCGGCCGCGGCGGCTGCACTGCGATGGAGGCGAAATATTGAGGCCCGTGTGCTGTGCGATGTCAGTGCACGTTAAAAAACCCCAGGTGGTCGAAATTTCCGGAGACCTCCACTACTGCGTCTCTCATAATCAGAGCTGGTTTTGGGACGTTAAACCCCACAACACAAGGAAAACTTCTTCGGCAAAGGAAACAGCCTTTCTGGGTGGCTGCGCACATGCGGAGTCACTTGTCTTAGAGCTTTAGCAATCACACATAACACTGCATGAATATGAGACGATGTTTCGCAATAAAACTGTTCCTAATTTGTGCTGTTTTTGCCTCTGAGACTCTAACTGCTGTCCATACATTATAGGCACTACATTACATTTTAATTGGTATTTCAAGCTTTTACTATGAGTCAAACATTCGATAATGAAGAAAATCAGAAGGGCGGCCTTGCTATGGCTGTGGCAAAATGCACAGATGGGAGGAGAGGTGGATCGGTCCTTCGGCGCTGCGGGGTAAAAGGGGTGGGGGGGGCTACGTATCCATTAATTATTATTTCAATCTAATAATTAATAGTCGCTCCTAATCGCCTATTGGCTCCACCAGTAACATCACTGGGACATCTTGTTCGGCAGCGGTGGCTCGATGCGGCTGCCGTGAAGTCATTCTTTTGTTCACCCGTCGGAGCGGCTTAGTAACGCTATAGAAGCCGGAACCACTCGGCAAGCTAATGCGACATTTCCTGTTTGAAGTTCGAATGACTGTCAATGAGTGACAACACTGACGAAAGGGACCTAGGCGCAGACCGGAAAGACGATCATCTAGCGACTGAGCTTTTTTTAGGCGCAAAGAATTTGCATGAAGTGTACAACGTACGTATGCGCAAGAAGTAGTACGCCTTTTATGAAAAAGAAAAAAGGGAAGAAAACAAAAAAGTGCCCTTGTAGAGTTGGTGCACATTTGACTCGTGATGCTCTACTCACATTTCTACAATTAGAAAGACACAAATAGAACATGAATTAATGTATCGGCCTGCTTATAATTCCGCCGTGTTTCCATGAGATAGATTTCGCAACAAGTTTACTTCATTTCTGTTCTTTGTAATTGGCTGGCTTGCTTTGACAATGATACGTCAAAGAACAGCACGAATATTTTGAGTTATATTCCCATACAGACGCAAAAACGTTTCTTTTTTTTGCGTATGCGAACCCTGCAGTCTATTCACAGCTTGCTGAGAAACTTATTTGCTTTCGTGGACATTATGCGCCAAAGAAATTATTTTGCGAATGATATAAGAGGCTCACGTAATGACTGCTGGGAGTCTAGGCCACTGGACCAGCTCGGAAGATCATCATATCTTAAGTACAAAAGTGCGCAATTCTTTCACGAGTGATATCAGAGGCCCACGTAATGACTGTTGTGAGTCTAGGCTAGTCGATCAGCTGGGACCATCATCATATCTTAAGTACTTAAGTGCGTCGCGCAAATAGTGATGTTGCTATAGGATACTGCGACATAGAGCCGGTCATACCGGACATTAGGAAGGGTTTTTCGAGGACATTTTGTTCGAGGACAGCCATATCATTGCTTACCCATATGAACTTTTGGACGAAAACAGCTAAGAGTGGTACTGAGATGACAACAATAGTCCATGCAGCGCAACAGAGCGATGGCCCAGCCCCAGCCCGCTTGGAAAGCATCCAGAACACAACTGGCAGGATTAATGTGCCAAATAACGGCGTAGGAATGCAAGAGCAGAAGCTGCAAACCAGCGAGCAGTCGACAGAAACCAGCGAGGCGATGCGGCCTGCTGGATAGCACGCCTTGCTTTTGGGTGACATCGTCATCACCTGCAAATGAAAAGACAGGATTATTTCAGGTAGACAAAAAAAACATTCGGCGTTATGCAGAAGGCATAACTGCGTTCTTTCCATTTCAGTATTTCAGTTCTCACTCAGAACTTAAACCTAAAAGCACTGAAGCAAAAATGTGTGTTGTAGCATTTGAAGGGCAGTCTCCACGAGTTTACAGCTTTCTCAAGACGCATTGTACGTTGAAAACTTTGTTACACTATGTCGGAAACGCAATGGGCGGGGTTCCATCACTAACGGCATACTGATTACGAAGGGGTTGTATTCTTTCTAAATTGAACTGTATAGTTCCCAAATGTGGCGTTCTTGTCATTAAGTATTCACATATATAACTATGACGTCACTATTCTTGCAGTAACCGAAGGAAAAAAACACAAAATACTGGTACGAATCTCCGACTAATCACGCTTGCGCACGTTCGCAAACTTTAAGCCGCGTCTGATCGGAGCTCGAGCCATGTTCACCGTTGAAGGGGGCCAGCAGGGCAGTGGATACATCACTACTGTTGAGCGGAGCACTCGTAAGAACAGCACAAAACGCCCTTGCTGCAAAAAGCCAGAGCGGAGAGTGACAAACTCGCGGCGGCACAACTCCCTTTCATTTTATGCCACTTTCGTGAAGCGTTCCCAATGCCCCTCATGACAGAGAAGCCTGCCAGGACATCAGCACATGTCGAAGTTCAACAGGCAGCCAGGCAATCTCCGGCTTATTCGACGGCGAAGAGGGGTAAGCGTCTCGCGGAAGAGAGAATAGAGTTTTAGTACAGCGTAAGTTGCTCCCCGCTAAACGCTAAAATGTAGCGGTGCCAGACAGCGCATGCGTAGCACGCTATTTCAGCTTTGCGCTCAGCGCTCGCTCGCTATTTTTCGAATTTAGCGGAGACGCAAAACGCTCGCTAAGTTTGTTTAGCCTGGAGAACATGGCGGCCCCCTTCAAGTGACGACTGCCTGCTTCGCATCTATCGGGTCTTTTGGCTGCCGTGTGGGACTAGCTAATTAACAATAAATACTGTGCTCGTTTTCGCTTCGGGTATTCTTGCTTCGGTAATGGACTACGGGTGGTGAGAGCGTTGTGTTCGATGTCGACTGTTTGTTTCGGACACTGCATATGCATGCATAGCAAAGGCATGACTTGAAGCACTCCTCAGACAGCGGTGAGCCGCAGATTTTAGGCTGCATCCCTGATGCTCTTCCCATAAGTGCTTCGATTTAGAGTCACTGTGGATGCGTGTCCCACCGCATGGGCGACGACATCGTTGTCGCATGTGATCGTGCAAGATAAAACAACTGCAAGAGAAAAAAAAACCACTGCATAGGCTCTTTCGAAGACTTGGCATAGATGCAAACCTGGAAACGGCTAGTTTTGGTTTTGAACCGTTCACTTTGCTGCTTTTACTACTTACACATAGATGGCCGAACGAAGTTTTGCGCTTTGCGGCGGATCGGTGTGATTGAGCAATACTGAAACGACGTCAAATAGCGCTCCACAAAAATTTAGCGTGCGTAACCCGCTAACGCTAGCGCAAGTATTTTCCGCAATACTAAATCTCTCGATTGTTCACGCATACGGCACGTACACCGCACACACGTAGTATCGCCACGTGAGTTGGGCAATACTGCACCGGTTCACTTGGCAGCTGTTAAAGGATTATCTGCACGATCGAACTTCTTTCATGTATTGCTCAATTCCAGAAAATATCATACGCTAGAATTCATCGCGAAACAAAATTTGAGACAGGGGTGATGTCGGCCATATCTTTGAGGAAGGCGACCAGTCAATATGAAAGAACGCTCACGAAACAAAGGTTTCGTCCGATCGGCTTTTGGCCCCTTGTTCACGTACGGGTCTTCCAAAAATGCAGAGTGATCCCAACGACGGCGCCGGGCGCTATCGTTAGTCGCGCAAGATGAACTGCATATGTCATGTCTATTCGCTATTTCTGTATGTCATCGTATACAGTCTGCGTCTCCTAAATTAGACGCGAACATTTAAATGCTCTAATTTGCACTACTAAAGTGCTCACTCGGGCTTCATCGCAATCACATTGCTTAGTTCGCGGGCGCAATTAGATTAGACAGGTGCTCCGGCCTACAACAATGAAAACAGCTCACTTTGGCACATCATGCGCTCGGCTGCGCGATTACATGTTAACTGCCGAGAACTAATGCAAAACTAGTATACAATGTCTCCTCGTAAAGCGTTGTGCCGACGCTACCACCAGAAAATACCACGCTACCACCGACGCAATGCCGACGCTACCACCAGGCAAATTAAAGCCATATAAGTACAAACGAGAATTACTACGGTTTCCTACCTGCCAGCCTGATTAACAGGCCGTTTAATAGGCGTGCCAAAGCTCGGTCAGCGTAGCGAATCCGTGCATTTTTTAAATGGCAATAACGTCTGTATGCTTCATTATAATATAGGCTGAAGATGTCACGTGCAGTTTATATTCGCTTGGTATGGCAATGACCGTGAAAATACAACGTCACACTGCACATGGTAACATTAGTTACGAATCACTTCGGACAGCTGGTTAGAGGTGCTGCAGTCTATAAATCGGGCCATGAATTCACTCATGGTATATATAAAGCAGTGTGATCGATTTAGGTCGACGGGTTTTTTAACAATTAGGCGCTTAGATTGAAGTACGTGAAAACCACCTCTCCGATAAGGTTATGCGCACAGGGGGACATAGAATGAGGTGGAAACTATTACGTCAGTTGTTTAATTAACTAAAATTTAAATTCAGTGGCTGCAGTTAGCAGTTATATTTCTCCTGAAAAGTTAGATGCAATCGTGTTTGTAAACGACTTCATTTGGCAGAATTCTACTAGCTCATCCATGCTAAGTGATATCAAACTGCAATGTTTCATTGCCGTTTGCATGAATAGGCACGAAAGACAGTGAGGAAGGCCGCAAATCCCCTCTCTTTTGTGACGTGCCTTCTGTGCACGGTGTTTAGTTTGACAACAAGGTGGTTGCATAGGCAAATTTGCTAAATGTCCCTCTTTCACTCTCGGTTGGCGAAATTAAGGAACAGCAGCTTTGCACGTTGTACGCAGGGAACGTTATCTGGGTACAGCCTATCGCGGAAGGCAATTTTACGGCGCATTTTCTGTAGGGTTTGAAATCGCACAGACATTATATTATCAAACCTGTTTTAGCTGAATTGTCGCAGGGTGCTGGTAGAAGAGTGCTGCCCGTAGAACGACAATGAAGGAAAGCGTAGGAAAACTCTGCACATCTATGCCTGCTTCTACCGGCAAGAGGTATTCAACAGAAAAAAAATATGACGTTGTACTTTCAGTGGTCAGGACGAATGGAAACGCCGTAGGCGGTTCAACGCGGCTGGCCACCCACATCTGGAGGATGTGGGTGGCCAGCCACATCCTCCACATGTAGGTCAACATTCATAACCACGTTTCAGTGATTTTGCACTGCCCACCGTAAACGACGTAAGAGATGGACAATCGTCAATGAAGACTTTGAAACTGAGTCTCTCGCATGTGTAACATCGATGCGAGAAATCAGCATCTGAGACACTGCGAACGACTCAGGACTCAGGATTGGAACAGCCGCAAGAGTGCTAAAAGCTCAGCGGTTTCATCCGTACCATCTTTGCCCTCACCAAGACCTAAGTGAGGCAGACATAAAAGCCGGCTGGTCTCGCCCCGCCACGGTTGTCTAGTGGCTAAGGTACTCGGCTGCTGATCCGAGGGTCGCGGGATCGAATCCCGGCCGCGGCGGCTGAATTTCGATGGAGGCGAAATGTTGAGGCCCGTGTGCTGTGCGATGTCAGTGCACGTTAAAGAACCCCAGGTGGTCGAAATTTCCGGAGCCCTCCACTACGGCGTCTCTCATAATCAGAACTGGTTTTGGGACGTAAAAGCCCACAAAACAACATAAAAGCCGGCTGGACTTTTGCACTTGGCGTCGAATCAATATTGACGAAGAAAACGACTTGTTCACATTACAGCGTCTAATGTGGACAAATGAGGCTCGCTTTTGCCAGAATGGCAGCGCGAATGTTCGTAATGTCCATTAATGGGCACAAGAAATCCCACACTGATTGCGACAACACAAGAGCCAATGGTTGTGTTGTACTTGCGGGGACAGGGTCGTTGCACCCTACATTTTTCAGGGCAACCTCGACAGTACAAGTCCACGCTACAGTTTAGTGTTGTTGTTGGTAATTTTTCCTCTGATCTCATCATGGAAGACCTGCGCAAGTGTGGTTCCAGCATGACGTAGCCCCATTTCTCCACATCTGCAAGGAGCTGGCTGGACGATCATCTTCCAGCTCAGTGGATTGGCCGCGCATGAGCGACGCTTTGGCCACCGAGATCGGCCGACCTATCCCGGCTCAACTTTTTACAGCGTAAGCTGTTATGAGATCACAACAAGGGCCGTTTTTGGCGCCGTAGTTGTCCGCCGCCGCCGCCACAGGTGTCCGTAACCGCTTTCCCGCAAACTTGAGAAAAAATAACCAGCACCGAGGAGGATTCAAACCACGTCCTCTGCGTGGATTCGAACCCACACCTTCTGAGTGGCAGTCGAACATTCTACCACTTAGCCACGCCTGTGCGTGAAAATATTCGTTAAAATACTTGAACAGGTCTAACGTCTAACAAATATAATGTTACGTCTAACAAATCTAATGTTACATAACAAATGTAACGTTACGTTGCAGAATAATAATACGCCACTACACGTCGGAAAAAGTGGGTTGCATAACGAGTTTGAGGAATCGTTTGAAAGAACAGAGAGCTGCATGGTTTATAGCTCTGAACCCATTACAGAGGCCTCATCAACATCATCATTATGAAACAATCTTCTTCAACATTTCCATCATCATTATTACGAAGCGCTGCCCTTTGAAGCAGTTTTGTTGTACCGTGCCATGTATCACGCGGCAGGCGACGTACGCAGCCCCGCCAGCAACCATGACTTGGCTCTTCGATATACATGATGGCGCCTCCTCGTAAGGTGCGGACCGCTGCTGAAGAAGCGAATCGCAGAGCTACGCGCGCGACTGCAACAAGGCAACATCGGGCACAACAGACCGCTGTGCAGAGAGAAGCCCAAACCGCAGCTCGCCGTCGACGCCGCGCCGAGAGTTCGGCTAGTTCTTCGGACAACGACTACAAGAGACTCTCTAAGATGTTCAGTTATACAGATTTGCACGTCACAATACCACCGTAATTATTGCGTAGTGGGTACTTCCCTACTTGGCGAAATAATAAGAGTTATGGCGCAGGGGATAGGTACTACCTCTACTTGCACTAGTTTCCTCAAGTGTTTAGAATGGCCTCTAAGAAGATCGCTCCTCCAGATTACGCTGTCACTGTCCTCCGGTTCCGCGCAGGCCTGGCTCTTTTCTCTTTTAAACCTTGGGGCGCGGGGGGTTTAAGGGGGGGGGGGGGGCGTAAAAGTCCTGTGTTAGTAACAGAGTCAACTGATATTAATGACATAAATAGGGCAATATCTTCCTTGCGCAAGTATCACACCAGAAGTACAACGCAGAGTCCTGCCGTCAGTGCTGGAGCGGTTGATATTTTGCGTCCCTGTGGAAGGACAGCATTCTGAAGGTTCTTTAAAGCACTGATATACTAGTGAGTTTCGAATAAAGACGTAAAATTCCTGCTTGAGCACAACGAGTTTTCAATAATGTTGCATCAATATTACCTGGTCGCTTGGACGATGCGAGTGGTCGCCAGACCATGTGCCTTTGGCTCCTGCTGTGAGCAGATTTGATTATGATTGTGAGAGCACACTCTTTCCGTTTGTGCGGCGCGGTGGACTGACCGAAATTTTCATGCTTGCAGAGACACCAAACCCGACAAGAGAGAGACAAAAGCTAGATCTCTGTACTGCTGCTGAACAACTGCCCTACTGTTATCGCTCACCACGTAGCGGACTCGCCTGGAACCAGGCAATCTATGGCCGGTATATATAAGATCGACACATTAATGTGTCAGCGCGCTCTAAACCAGCTGTACATTTCTTTAATCGTCGCCATACGGCCGTGCACCAACTCGAAAAACATAAAAGTCAAGTAAAAAGACTTCTGTTGCGCTCGTAGACGTGTGTCATCGCGGTGCGCTCGCAGACGTGTGTCATCAACACCGCGGTTCACGCTTCCTCGCGAGATGCAGACGACGCGCTACGATGGGCGACGCAAATCAGAAACTCGCGCATCGTAAATAAATTCACAAGACACTGTACTTGTTTGTTGCGAAGAGTTCACTCACGGTTACTCACGACAACCTTTTTTTCTGCTCGTTGAGTGGAGTATTCTGCGTTCCTTTATTATCATATGGCCTTGTCAAATAGCTGATTTGCAGTTTTGATTAGGAAAGTGCTTTTATGTATATTACCTCCACGCAAAATTCAGCTACGCTCATTATAACGGTCAAATTAAGAGGTATATATATTCTTGCTGACTTACGTTTCGACGGATGAAACGTAGTATGAAGCAGGACGATGGACGCACATACGTTATGCCTGCTTTCGCTAGGCGATGTATGCAGACAATTCTGTACACAGGAGCAACCCCAAGCGGTGGTTATTCTATGCTTTGTGGAATTCGGCTTAGGCGCCGCACCGCTGTTCATTTTCCGACACGTGCGGGTGACTGAATTCTGTGGCAATAAATCCGTTTCTGAGAAACGCAACTTGCTCAGACGCTTGTTAGGAACAAACGGTAGCTCACCTCAACCTCCAGCTACTTGCATGCTTTCTGATTTTCAAGACGTATCTGTATCCTCTCGCTAAATAATCGATTGATTTCTGAGTTTTTACGTCCCAGAACCACAGTTTCATTATGAGAGACGCCGTGGTGGAGGGGTTCCGGAAATTTCGACCACCTGGGGTTCTTTAACGTGCGCTGACATCGCACAGTACACGGGCCTCAACATTTCGCCTCCATTGAAATACAACCACCGTGGCCGGGATTCGATTCCGCGACCCTCGGATCAGCAGCCGAGTACCATAGCCACTACACCACCGTGGCGAGGCTTGTCTCGCCGAATAGGCTAGACGTTCACACACGAAGCGTAACATTACTTACGTCGTGACTACTGAAATCCTTCAGAGCGGTTTAAGATAAGGAGATAGGCAGCACGCACATTTTCGCCTTTGACAAAACACCAAGATTTAATGCCGCAGTACAGAAACTATACAGCACAGCAATAAACGAAAGCGCCACCGTGACCCTAGATATCACCACAAGGCCTTAAAAACCCTTCAACGCTTCTTTGAAGAGACGGAAATGAGTGACAATTACTAAGTGGACAGTGTTGATGTGTGTGAGACGCGAGCGGTCTCCTTTGGGACTAGCTTATTATTATATTTTCTTTTTTATTTTTTTATTATCTAAGCGAAAAGGGGTAGCCGTCACCAAAAATGGCGACAATAACTCCTTAATTTATTTTTACATCAATAAAGAAACCCTACATATCGCAGGGTCATCTTTGTTTTTTTTTTAGCAGTGCTTCCATATCTATGAAGCAACGTTTTCTGTAGTTACCAATGACCACCATGGTGGCTAAGTGTTTATGGCTTTTCTCTCCTACATACGACGACTTGCGTTCGATTCATGGCTGTACCTCATGGCTGTGGGGAGAAAATGCAAAAGCGCCCGTGACTCAGATTTCCGCGCGTTTTAAGGAACCCCGTGTTGTCAAAATCAATTCGGGGTGCCTCGTAATCCCATCGTAAGTTTCACGTGTGGCACCTCACAATATGTTTCAATTTTGTGGACCACGCGTTGCAAATCAAGCTGCAACTACGCAAGACCCCTTCTGCGCCTCCAAGCTCGAGAAGTTATATGTCACTGTCTATCGAGTCATCGCGGCATTGCTCGTCACACACTGGCCTGCTGTGATCATTTTTTATGGTAGAGCGGCTGTGCCGGAATGGTGTTAGTGCCCGCTCCAAATTCTCAACCATGCGTAACTAAATTCTTTCGGTCGTGAAGCATTTTTTTTTGCTTCTCATCTTTCGCTACGAACAAGTATTTGCCGACCTTCTCTTCTTTGAGCAACTCCCTAACGCGCAAGGAAAGTAGTGTATGGCGTACCTTGCTGAAGACGAGCCCCTGAAGCATGGAACGTACTCTGCATGCGAAGATATTGATTATATCCATCAAGTATGCCGTGAGCATTAACTCTCCCGTGGATGCCGCAGTAAACAGCAAAGCTCCTGTGGACAACCACGTTTTGCTTGTGCTGCTGATTAGGAACCTGATGGGGCGTGATGCATCATATCGTCAGTTCGGGGAATCGATAATCAGAGAAGGAGGCACGACATACAAGCCAACACATACATATTAAGGTAGTCTCGTACTGGAGGGAGTTATCTCCGAAGCACTTGAAATACATGAAGCGGTGCGGAAATGTGGCAAATATCAGACAAAAATGGGCGCTATTCGTCCGCTATGAGACCGTTTATAATTTTTACAGTCTATACCCACAGAGTCTATAGAGAGTGTATATTAGTCCATTATTTCTGTAACTGAAGTTACTGCATTTGCAACATTTCTTTATTCACTGTGTCGAATCATTAAGGTGTTCTTAAGAATCAGGGAGGCTCATGGAACGCTACTGTATAACATGATAATGGTGATGTTAGGATCACTCAGCGTTGCACTCACTTTGAGGGTGCTCTCACTGTGCGCGGATGCTGCGATGAGGCAGCCCGCAAATTTTTTGAAACTCGCGAAATTGACAGGCCCGGTGCACGGTGGATTAGAGCTCCGTCAACGTTGCTAAAAAAAGCAAAGAACTTGAATTAGCGTCACTCGATTAAAAGTGAATGTTCGTTCTGATGGCGACCGACGCGACAGCGCACACGTTTGTGCATGAGTTTTCCTGTTCCTCCTCTTGTTCGTTTTATTTCTACTCGACGAGTTCTTGTCGATAGCGTGCTTATTCCAGTCTCTCGCCTAAACATGCAAGCTGACCCAAACAGACACTTAGTTGAAGTCGGCAATTTCTCCCGTGTTTTCCTAGTTCTCTTGTCGAATAACAGGCTGTAGTAGAGCGGTATAAGAAATAGCTACTGAGCGACTGACTCCGTAACACCGTACACAAAAGACGTGCAAAAACGATAGAGAGAAATCTCACCCCCTGTTTTCCGCCAAACAGCATAACGCGTTCAGGCGGACATTTTAGCGAATGTTTTATGCAATAAGAGTGATAATTACATCACTCACATAGAGGCTGTAGGCCGAAGTCGCCAGAAATCTCCGTGGTCGCTGTCGTCTTGGTATGCATGTCGTTCCTTTCAATGACACTACCTTGAGTTTTCAGTAGCCATATAGTAACGTTCACAGAAACGCTAACGTTCTCTTACAGTGCAGCTGCTAGTCTCTTGTTTGCACGAATCTTTCGTGATGTCCTCATCCACATAAGTGCGATCGTGATCATAACAGACCGGCAGCTTCAACTTAAAGGTGCATAGAGTGCTGCGGCAGCGGCCTCTCAGACGGAGCTCTAACTGGAGGTGGCGAAACGGACCGGTCTATGGAACGACATCACTGCTCTACTACTAATAATAATGATATTGGTTAATCAAAGGTAGTCATTATAAATAAGAATACCGCCCGTCCACCGGCGCATACCGGCATACCGCAGGCAGGAGTTGGCCGGTACCGCCATACGCGATGGAGCGCAAATCCCTATAGCCTGGGAATGCGCACGAATGGTCATAATGTAGATTGAAGTTTTGTCTCTCTTTTTTGGAGGACGCTCTTTGCGTGGATTGAAGGAGAGAAAAATATACTGATGGGTACAGTTGGCAATGTTACGGTATATATCACACAAGCAGATGTACGTAGACAAGCTGGCTTTAGCGACCCACAGCAACCAGACACACGGCGCAGCGCACTTGTTGCGTCAGCATTTGTGCTTTTGTTTGTCTACCGTGAGTTGCGGTGGTGACAATTAGTTGTCTGTTGTCTAACTTTAATTGTTTTGGCAGTGTTGGTCCAACTACTTTGCTGCTTTCACGACCACTTTCACACTTTCACAAGGTCACTATCACAAGGTATAATGGATGAGTAATCTTTAAAGGCGAAGCATTTCTTGGCGAACCTGAGCAAGTTTTACCGCATATGTCTATTTATATATGCAGCTACCTACGTCTCGGTGCTGTCCTGGTGGTGTCCTTGACTCTCTATAGACCGAAATTGGCATAGTGTGGTATCAATGTATGACGAACGTGAAACATTAATTTAGACATCGCTAACTTTATATACCTGTCCTGTGCGTCCCGTTCAACGGTAGGAGGGCCACGTGCCACTGATGCCCGTAACGCTCGGACGTGGATATGATTTACAGGTTATTGAAAACTACCAGTTCCGTTTATGCTGTCCAAGTTTTGAGGACACACCTTGCATGGGTTAAACAAGAGAAACTTCGGACGCAGTGTTCGTTGTAGCTTGCAATGAAAATGTACAGATAAGAAGTAGAAAGACAAACGGCTGAAGGCAGCGGCTGAAGGCAGCGTATTCTAACGGCTGAAGGCAGCGTATCATGCTTAGGTGGACAAGAACCGAACCCGGGTCCCCAGGGTCGTACGCAAGCA
Organism: Hyalomma asiaticum; assembly: GCA_013339685.2. NCBI lineage: Eukaryota > Metazoa > Arthropoda > Arachnida > Ixodida > Ixodidae > Hyalomma > Hyalomma asiaticum. The sequence continues at coordinate 31,355,955 of CM023481.1, read as the reverse complement.
CGCTACCACCACACCACGGTAGCTCCTCTCTCGCGCGCGGCATATCGTAAATAAGAGCATTGCATCAGCCGTTGTGGTAGTGGTGTTTTTCTAACCTTGATTGCGGTTCTATTGTATGTTACAGCCTCTATAGTATCTTAAGGAACAACACACGTGCTTCATTACCTTTATTCTCCGGCCTTCCTCAACCCAGAGACGTGCTCAAGTAAATGACGTTTATAATATGTACATTTCTCTTAATGTGCATTTAGCCGCTACAACACAGTTATTTGTGCACTAACGTCAGTGCCGACGTTACGTTGTGCCATCAGGTACCTTCTTGTAACCACAGTGCTGTAGGTGTCTCTTGTAAACCCACGTTCCTCCCACAACCAGGCAATTTGCGCAAAGACGACCATCCTAGTCTAACACTAGGCTGAATGCCGGGAAATTCTCTCACATAGGCAATTCTCTCGCTGACTGCTTTGCGCGACATCTATTCCCAATTTACATTTTACATCACATTACCCTAGAGAGTTAGGTGTCAACAGCGCACGTTTAGCGATGCTCCTTTCGTACGCGCAAATTCGAAACAAATCAATACACACTTTTGCAGCGGACGTGTAGGACATGATCAGTGATACATTAAAACAACATTAGTAGTGAACAAAACGCCACTTAACTATGAAAAACTAAACGTAAATCGATTACATTCAAATAAGCACAAGGAAAGCTCTAAATAAACGAAATAAAAAACGTGCTTGCGTCGAGGTAACTATAGCTATCGGATCCAATGCGAAATAACTGTCGATGCCTGCGTGAAATGCCCAGATTGACTACACTGAGCTAGGTTGCCTGCCGCCTACAACTAGGATCAGCAAAAATGCTCACATGTTAAGCACATAAGTGAGCGTGGGCACGTCACCATATTTCAGCCAGAAAAGCCAAAAACGTACACATCTCAATTCGCTGAGAAGTTAAGGTAATTTTGCGCACGTTCAGGAGGATAAAGCTGCACGCATGGGTTAATATGCTCAGCGTCTCATGGTAAGTCACTTACTCGAGCGCTGAGATTCTCCCCAGGACGCAACCGTAGTAGAACAGGGAGGCCAGGGTTAGTCGCAGGGCGTCCACCCATAGTACACCCATTAGGGCGAGCACGAATGAAACGAGTTGTCCTTGTAGAACTTTCCTGGATTGCAGAAAAATGAGAGACAATCCCTTCTGTAGCTGTACATACCACGTTAAACAACAGTGATGTACGAGTAGCCTCTTTAGCACCAGTGCAGTTGTTAAGAGGCTGAAATGTGCGTCAGCATTCCCCTGGGACGAGATCGGAGGTCGTTGTTCGCGAACGTCGGCGTTTCGTTCGCTTTTTACTGCAAGTATTTGGCCGTGGCCGTACTTACCTCGTAAGCAGAGGGACGCGGGTAAGTTTTTGCATGACCTCGTTTTCTATGGATGCCACGCGTTCTAGCTCACGAAAAGAACAAGAATGTTCTTTGTTTCCGTAAAACAATCTTCTTGATCCGAAGACTTGGTTTTGTAGTTTAGTGCCTGAGAGGAGACATCAAATCATGCTCGTCAATTTTCGGGATGTCCGTCGCTTGCACATTGGTTGCTCCCGCCCTCCCGTTCTCGCACATTTTACAACTCGCCATGTCATAAACCAGTATCCATTTATACAAACAGAGAGTATCCATTCCTGGAAGCCTGTACCGCACTCAGTCTAGCCAAATCAGCAGCGCACCCAATGAGAGCCGCGCCTCTACTTCATTACGTTCCAGCGAGCGAACGCGTTCTGTTCCGAACAAAGATGTCCGATCGCAGCTCAGACGGGCAACAAACAGCAAAACATTATTTCTCCTATTGGTTAGTTACCTTGTAACAATGTCGACAACACCATTTCCACGGTGTGAGAACCTTTGAGAAAAGAAAATGCAGGTACGCACAGGAACTCGCCATGGACGGAGTGAATTGCGAAGTACAGCCACTAAAAAATTACTGACGGTAATATTTACGGTTCTCACCAATTCGCCTGATTTTTCAACTATATTGCTACCGAATTGTCTAATGTGCTATTTTCTGTGTTAAAGAGCAGCGATAAAGTGTCTGGGCATTGCTGTGCGTTTTTAAAATATAATTTTCTGCCCAAAAAGAATGGTTTCAAAAGGTCTATAATCTCAAATTTAAGAGCGGTGAAGTATTGTTTGTACACAAGCTCTTTTTATTTGCATGCCAAGTGTAAGTTTTTGGTATTGCCAGCTATTAGCAGTTTCTTTTATAGTAGTAGTAAATATTATGATAATGTTGATAATGTGCCATTACTAGCATTGCAGTTCTGTCCTTTTACGATGTACTGCTGATGAAGGAGAACGTCGATATAGCAAATGACATAGTGACAGTGAACAAACGTGATTGCGCACGCACCAGAAATATTGTTTTACTGTATATTCTGAATTCGTATTTCTGCAAATGTCTTAACAACAGGTGATATTAAAGCGGCATTATTTGAGTACCAGTGGCCTTCAGTCCGATACACATGTCTGCGAATCAGTATGTTATTGACCTAATTAGAAAAATCTTTGATTTAATTTTGTATCGCCGACTACTACACGAACTTCCATGCCGGCTGCTGCAGAGCGTTGAAACAACTGAAATATGATTGATTTTTGATGGGCAGTATTCTTTCTTTTTTTTTCATTTCAGGCAACTTCTTGCCGAGCTATCTTGCACTTGCGGATTTAGCCATCTTCGTTGAAAACATTTTGGCGTACTTTTTCATTTACGTATAGTCTCGGGCATCCTCGCAAGCTGCGTTCTATGAATATCGAACCAACACGCCCTCGAGCGAACCCTTTTGGAAGGATTCGTTTTTTCCGTTTACTTTAGTTCCACGAACACATGTCACCCTACTCCCCACTCCCCCTCCTTTCGCCTTCTATTTTCTTTCGCTCGCACGTGCCGCTCTTATCCTCCTCTCCTGTGGACGGCGGAGAGTATGCAAAGCATACAGAAAGGAACGCTCGAGAAGGCAGTTGCCGTCCTGACGAAGACAAGTTCACTTGTCGAAACGTTGGCTTTAGCGACCTTCTCTGTTCTGCATCGTTTTTAACGATCTGTTCATAAAATGGAGCCTCCATCTTCTCCTGAGCTTCTCTTCAAGTCTGGATTCGGGTCTGATGAAATTCGTAGGTAGAAGAAAAGTTTACGAAACGGACAATTTGACAGCCTTGTGCTTGTATAACAACGTACAGTATTTCAAACGCGTCAGTGACACTTTCAGCGCCTTGTTGAGGACTGCATAAAGCGATGCACCGCCAATCCTAGTAGATATATGGACAATAAGGGCAGTTCATAGCTTGTCAGCAACGTTCCCTGGACCAAATTGAGACGTTGAAGAAGTTGAAAGTTCAACGACAGGGGTGAAACTTACCGCTTTCTGAGTTCATCGGCTAAGGTATGGACCAGCTGTTTACAGCGAATTCCTCTCCGCAGAACAGGAAGCTCTGTTCTTGCTGACGCTCCTTTTCGCAATGCGTCATTGAAGAGCCTGCGATGACCACAATGCGTGCGTTGAAACTCCATATACATGATAAGATGACACGCCTTTCTACGAACACGCCAAGGATGGTATTGGTTTCTGAGCAAGCATTGTGGAATGTTTATTCCTTCCCGATTTGCAATCCGTACAATATATTAGCGATTGTCCACATCAGACAAAATGATGTCCGGCACTTATTAACCCTTCTTGGCTCCAAGTTGTCGCGGGCACCAGGGCTTACACTCCCGACAAACAATTGTGGCGGTTGCAGCGCAGGTTCGTATTCCTGGAAAAATTTGGACTGATTATCACATGATCCTGTGCTCTCAAACCATTATACTGGCACTCTATACTGCCCCAATGCTTCTTAGCAGATATTTACGTTGTCTCGCCTATAACTGACAGAAATGAATACGCCTCATTTCATCGGCCTGAAGGACATCGCTTTGGCGATTCGGATAGGGATGAAAAAATTAAAGGACCCTTGTGCTTTGCCTTTAGGAGGCATCGGAACGCCATAGCTTCACCTCTCCACGCAAGCATCAAAATCCTTAGGAGGGTGGCGCGACATCTCCGTGATACATGTAAAGGCGGGCTGACAGCGGCGGCCTGGACTGGAAACACTGGAACGCGAATTTGCTAACTATACACCCTTGCAACGCACTGGACTCTCACTCGGCAGGCCTGTACTCAACGTCATTCATTTTTATTTCCTGCTCAATTACGCTGCTTCATTTGGAGAAGCTTAACAGAGAAATGCAGCCGCGATTAGAAGACTTCGCGGCCTATTTTTATTATTCGCATCAAACGAGCTTCTCTTCTCCCGGTCAATGCCGCCGCCATTCTTCACGGACGGTCTGCGCCACTAACAACGAATTCTCGGCGACGCGACCTTGTTCAAGTTATCCCAATAATATGCTTACGTAAACTTCTCCGCTGATACGAATAATGTCACCAGTGGGTTGTCTCTGCCCTTACAAATAATCTGCAAGTAGCTGGTTGATTTGAGTGCTGTTAGCAATGCCTTCCAGCACACGCTCATAATAATGAGAATAATCTCTGGTGTTTTGCGTCCCAGAGCGACTATATGATTATGAGAGAGGCCTTAGTGGAGGGATCCGGATATTTCGACTACCTGCACCGTACGCGGGCTTTACACACGCTTATACGTCGAATATCACCGCTGCATTGCCTCTTGGCGTCCGCTTTAAAACGGCAAGGTGACCATTTCTTCGCCGTGCTCAGTAATAAGCTTTACCCAGTGCCACACCATGTGAATTACGGTTTTTTTTTCTTGCAACGAAAATTTCAAACTCACAGCTTATCTTTCCGCGTATTTTGGCTTTATGCACTTACTGAAGCAAATTGGGTTTGTCTACTTACGGAAATAATACCGCGGTAACTTGCCGAGCAAGTAATGAGGATGAGTCTTCATCTGTGAGATCCTGCGTTTTTTTTTCAGAAAAACGACCAGTCGGCAAATGCTAAACGACAGCAACCTGAACAATCATCACACGCAAATAAATATCCATAGTTACATCGATGAACCGAGATAGGGACAAATGGGTGGCCCTGCTCGCCATTCCAAATTTCGGTAAAATTTACTTTAGGCCCAGATTTCCGGGGTGAGAATGTTCTGAGCCCATATCTAGGTTTGCCAAAAAGGGATTTCTTCGTCCGCAAAAAAATATGACATTTAAAAGCGTATGAAGATATTTTACAGCTCATTTTGCTCTTTGAGCTTTTCGAGCGTATTCAAAAAGAAAATGGTGCAGTTATTGCTTACAATATTTTTCCCAGCAATGAAAAAAGTGATATTATAGCTGACTGGTGTTTTATTAATAAACTTCGATAAGGAAGGAATATTGACAACAATATAAAATATTCCAATGGACCAATATGCGCAAGATTCAGAAACTTATTGCTTTGCGTAAATTTATTTGAGTATTATGAGACTCGGCAGATAACATCTATATTTGCCATTTTTTCCTGAGTAACCTTCACGGCTTTATTAAGTATCGTTATATCTTAAAATCGCACTCATACACAGGCGTTTTATCAGAATTTGCAAATAGTTTTCTAAAGAAGAGGGCATCTTTATTTTTCTTTTCGTATTCACTACGGTTATAGTGAATGGACGTCGTGTACCACTAGATTATACGCAAGCAAACCTAACAATATGTGGGTCCCTAACTTGTTCCAATGCATCAGATATGAACGATTCGGCTTCTTTTTCAATACGTGCGCCCGCCAGCCGCAGCTTTCTCAGTGTAGTAGTGGGTTGAGATCATGTGCACAAGAGGATGAAGCGCGCGTGTGAAAACCGCGTGGGGCATTGTATAGAACACGCGCTCTTAGGGAACTGAAGTAATGATCATCACAGTTTTGTGATACACCAGAGAAATTATGAGATGCAGAAATGTGTCACAATTAATCATATTTGCTCACACGTTTACTGCAGCCTCCACGACTGCTCGGCACCGTTATCTGACCATGCTGAAAATATGTAGAAGGGACCCTTTAAGGCAACGAATGCCTGAGGCCAGCGTTCCGGGAGAAGAAACTGAACAAGAGCACTTTTACTTGTTGAACCAGTCTCAATACGTATTAAAACTTTCTATCAATAGCACATGCTGGATTTATGTTTGACTCGCTTCCGATAAAGTGTACGTAATTTGATTTAGAAAACAGAACAGAGGAAAAGAATAACTGATGCTTGGTTCATTGGAGACCATCTCTAAGAAACAATAGTACGAGTTTCATGTGTGTTGCTATGCTTTTCAAGGTACTGCGGTCCGTGTCTCATCCATGCTCTGAAAATTGTTTCAACGTTCTTTTTACGTCCAAACGGTGTTATCGAAGCGGAAGCGATGAAGCATGAGGTACGGCAGCGCTTTCAACCCCCGCCTTAGGTGAAATCACTACGATATCTCACGAAGTGATTCGTCTGCCACGTTCCGCTAATGATAAAGAAATATTGGTTTATATTTCTGAAAATACGTGTACCCATTATTTAGCTGATACGTATTCATGTTCATAAAAAAGAAACTTTTCTTAACTCACGGAATGACTATATTATGGACAGAATTTCATGAAATATTTTAGGCAGAAAAAAAATCTACATTAGCAGAACAAGTGCAACCAAGGCTTTTCACGTAGACCGTCAACTAGAACGCAGCGAGGGATCGTCAAGCTATCCAGATTATAAGTCGTGGGATCTTCACATTCGGGGGCAAGCTGGATCCACGAATTTTGTTAGTAAGTCCACTTGTTCTGCGGTAATATAGTATACGCCGTACATAATCTATTTACACAACTTCTCCTATATTTCCGATAAAAATTAGTGAAAAAAAATTAGCAACTGTGTTTGCCCAGATTGCCATTCCGGTCTTTAATGTTTGCATAAAAACGGCTGCCTTTATCTTCCTAATCCGGTGAAGGTGCCCTCCATGCTCACAAATGATAAACCACGCACGAACAAGCTTTCTTTTGAGGTAGTCATAAGCACCCATTATGAGTTATGAAGCCCCCTGAACTGGCCTGTACCCGCAACAAAAAGGTATAGCGAAATGTACCTTATGCTAATCAAGCAAACTAAAAGGCTATTATCTGACATCTGCAACTAGGACAAACGTAAGCAGAACTTACCAAAGACGAACCCGCTTTTTTGATGATCAGGTCGTGTATCTCTGCCAGAAGGAAGCTCCCACTCACTCCCGCGAGCACGAGAAAACTTACAACAAGAGGAATGCGCTCGAAACGACTAGCAGATGTGATTATGTCCTGAAATACAAAATTACATAAATTGAGAAATCGGGTAAATCCAAGGCTCCATAAGCATTAGCTAAGGGCGAACGCAGATGCCATAACCATTCCAATGCATGCAAAATGGCAGAAATGCTTCCATATGTCCACCAGTGGACGAACATGAATAATATTTGTTGTATGCGGCGGTGCGTCATTTTCGTGAACTACCAGCATTCGGCAGTCTCGTCGGAATTTTTTTTTGTTTTTTTGTGGTGATGTTCTTGGCCACTGAGAACAGCTCTCTGAGTCCGCGTTCCCGAGAAACAATGAATGGCACTTTCGAACAAACTTCATAAAGTCTAGTATGGATTAGCACAAGAGACATCATTCGTTTGTCCTTACGTACAAGGGCTAATAATGACAATCAGTCAGATTATTAGCAGTGTGCTTCCTTTTTTTAAGCCAGCAGATCCTAAACAAGCAGCATGACTGATAAGCCAGAATAGTTAAAATAGTTCAGAACATGTATTACAGCTCATTGCACCGCTTAGTTTATGTCAACACTCCCTTCCCGTCAGTACATACGACAATATATATACGCCTTCAGATAAAGACGCTTCCAGGATTGCTCACTCTCCTTTGTTTGAGTCGGTGCCGTTTTATGACTTGGTGACCCATAACATATACGAGAACGTTAGGGCAAGGGCAGGGAACGGACTAGGGGTCAACATCCCGAACAAATTTGGTTTATCCCTCTGCCATAGGAATCTGTAAAAGATGAAAGTGAAATCTCGCTTCGCGAAGCTGTGGAATACACAAGCGCTAATCTGCATGGTGAATCGAGGGACGGAAGATGGGCGGCGCACTCTGGACATGCGAATGTCACGTAGACATCACACGGTGACATCACGTGGATGTCACGTAGACATCACACGGGCCTCGAAACTGCGCAGGGATCCTCAACAGTTACACGCGAGCGAAAGTTCTCGAACAATTTCCACTCATCTGGAGGCACTTGAATTCACTCACCAGAGCCCTGCGCACACTTGCCATGAATAAGGAGCATTCGCAGATGGCGAAACCTTGCAAGCAAATCCCAGCTGTTTGTCAGCGGATCGACAAGAAAATCATGCGCATTTCGCTGCAGCGAAAGGCGCATGATTTGCTTGTGCTTGCGCCCATCCTTGTGTTCCTGGAGCAGAGCGCTTTGCAAGAAAACAGGCTACCATAACACCACACGGAACAAATGACGTAGCCCCAGTAACGCGCCGGTATGACGCTGAAAGCCGAAAGCTCTGCTACGACTGAGGCTCTGACACTAGCTAAGTGCTGACTGCCGGTGCGCATTAGGACGACAAATTATAGCTTCACTCCGTCGTTCTTAGATGGTAGTACGACTGCTGAGAACCAACAGCGCACCGAAATTGAGGCGATGTTAATTTGAGTGATTTTTCATTTTAAACGCCTTTGCTTTAACCGCGTATCAATTAGATGCAAATTGTAAAGTGGGGTAGGGAAAATATTATTACGGGAGAAAAGACGCTTGACGATATATTGACAGGATATGTACAGAAGGCCGAAGGTGGGCATACAAGATGGAGCCCGAGCGCGAGACAATCAGCAAGCTTCGTTTCGTCGGTTGTGTCTGCTTCGTTCCCCACTGCACAGCTTCGTTGCATGACCCCCGGCGGCGAAGGCGCCGACCCGGCGCTCGGTAGGGTCGGGTGATAGGGCTTGAGACGGGTGACGTGGACGATGTCAGAGGATGATCGCGCCGTGGGAGCATCGAGAGGTCGTATCTCGTACGTCACGTCGGTCACTTGGCGTAGGATACGGTACGGGCCTGAATATGGAGACATCAACTTCTCACATAGACCAACTTGCCGTGCTGGTTTCCAAAGAAGTACAAGGTCGCCAGGATTAAAGTGCACATCGCGGTGGCGAGCGTCATAGATGCGACGTTGCTTTTCCTGGGAAGTGGTCAGCCGCAGGCGAGCAATTTCACGTGCCTCTGCTGCTCTAGTGATCGCGTCCTGGGTGTATTCCGACGTGGTGTCAAGAACGGCGGGGAGGAGCGTGTCAAAAGGCAGGATTGGGTCGCGTCCATACAAGAGGAAAAATGGTGAGAAACCAGCAGAGTCATGGCGGGAGGTATTGTAAGCGAATGTAATGAAAGGCAGAGCGGCATCCCAGTCACGGTGATCAGCAGAAACGTACATGGCAAGCATATCTGTGATAGTTCTATTGAGCCGCTCTGTGAGGCCGTTGGTCTGGGGGTGGTAAGCCGTTGTAAATTTGTGCTTCGTAGCGCAGGAGCCCAAGAGGTCGTGGACAACCTGTGAAAGGAAATAGCGGCCTCGGTCTGTAAGCAGTTGTCGGGGAGCACCGTGATGAAGTATGACATCTTCGAGGAGGAAATCAGCCACGTCAGTTGCACAACTGGTAGGGAGAGCTCTTGTGATCGCATAGCGGGTGGTGTAGTCCGTAGCAACGGCTATCCACTTTTTACCACTGAGCGATAGAGGAAAAGGGCCAAGGAGATCAAGACCAACCCGAAAGAATGGTTCAGATGGTATTTCAATGGGCTGAAGACGGCCAGCTGGTAGAGCCGCTGGTTTTTTGCGGAGCTGACATGGTTTGCAGGCGGCGACGTAACGGGAAACAGAACGGTAAAGACCGGGCCAGAAGAAACGACGGCGAACGCGGTCATAGGTCCTTGAGACGCCCAGATGGCCAGCGGTAGGAGCGTCGTGCAACTGAGCGAGTACAGTTTGGCGCATCTGCTTGGGAACGACCAGCAGCAGTTCCTGTCCGTCGGGGTGCATGTTGTAACGGTATAATATGCCATCCTTCAAGACAAAGATACGCGAAGAGGGTGAAGTAGGGCCAGTCAAGCTTAGTATTATGTCTCTCAGATAAGGGTCACGACGTTGCTCATAGGCGATGTCGTCAAATGCGGAAAGCGCCACGACGCAGGTAGACTCTCCGGTCGCGGGAACGTCTGGAGGGTCAACTGGATGACGTGACAAACAAACAGCGTCCACATGGAGTCGGCCTGACTTATACACTACTGTGTAGGAGAACTCTTGTAGGCGTAGAGCCCACCGGCCGAGACGTCCAGTAGGATCTTTTAAGGACGAAAGCCAGCAAAGGGCGTGGTGATCGGTGACTACTGTGAAAGGTCGTCCGTAGAGGTAGGGGCGAAATTTACCCACTGCCCAAACGAGGGCAAGGCATTCTCGCTCGGTGATGGAGTAATTGCGTTCCGCTGCGGACAGAAGACGGCTAGCGTACGCAATGACACGATCGCAGCCATGCTGTCGTTGTGCCAGGACAGCGCCAATACCGTGGCCGCTGGCGTCGGTGCGAACTTCCGTGGGAGAGGACGCATCAAAGTGGCCGAGAATTGGTGGCGACGTCAGTCGCATTGTGAGCTCAGCGAATGCACTTGCTTGTTCAGGGCCCCAGACAAAATTCGCGTCTTTCCTAAGAAGGTCCGTGAGAGGGCGTGCGATGTCGGCGAAATTGCGCACGAATATGCGAAAATAGGAGCAGAGGCCTACAAAGCTTCGAACATCGTTGGGGCATGTCGGCACAGGGAAATCCTTGACGGCGCGAATTTTCTCCTGATCGGGACGAACGCCGCAAGAATCGACAAGGTGCCCGAGCACAGTGAGCTGCCGGCGGCCGAAGTGGCATTTCGTTGAGTTGAGCTGAAGTCCTGCCTTGCGGAAAACGGAAAGAACCGTAGAGAGACGTTCGAGGTGTGTGTCAAAGGTCGACGAAAATACAATAACGTCATCAAGGTAGCATAGGCAGATTGACCACTTTAAGCCATGGAGAAGGGCGTCCATCATTCGCTCGAATGTAGCGGGAGCGTTGCATAGCCCGAATGGCATCACTTTAAATTGATAGAGTCCATCAGGCGTAATAAAGGCAGTCTTCTCGCGATCCATGTCGTCTACCGAAATCTGCCAATAGCCAGAACGAAGGTCTATCGAAGAAAAATACTTGGCGCCACTGAGACAGTCAAGGGCATCATCGATCCGAGGCAACGGGTACACATCCTTTTTCGTTACTTGGTTAAGATTCCGATAGTCAATGCAAAAGCGCCAGCTGTTGTCCTTCTTTCTAACAAGTACTACAGGAGAAGCCCAAGGGCTCGAGGAAGGTTCGATAATGTCACGGGCAAGCATTTTGTCGACTTCCTTCTGTATCACTTGGCGTTCAGTAGCGGAAACACGATAGGGACGTCGATGTATGGGTTTGGCATCGCCTAGTGTGAATCCGATGCTTCACGACTGCTGTTTGACCCAGTGGTCGGTCATTCAGATCAAAAATATCCTGGTAGGACAAGAGCAGGCGACGCAGGGCGTCGACGTGATCGGGCGGAAGGTCAGTGGCGATCATCTTCGTTATGTTGTCGAACGTGGCGGAGTCGGAATCAATACTGGAAGGAGACGACGAAGAATCACCTAAGGCGGAAACATGACAGTCGCGGGCTGGGGCTAGGGTCGCGAGAGAGATACCCTGGGGTAGCACTTGAGGGCATACTCCAAAGTTCACAATAGGTAGGCGTGCGGCATTGTCGTTGATGCTGATGACTGAGTACGGGAACATGACATTTTGGGAACAGAACACGGTAGCGTTTGGCGACACGATGTAATCTCCGTCCTCCACGGGAGGGTCTGAAGAGACGTCGATGTAAGTGACAGCTAGACGTGGTAGGCGAACGTAATCGGCGGAACACAGCCGACTCGGCGCAGGATCTGGAGGTTCCACGGCCTGAGGTAAAGTGAGCTGAACAATACCCGCAGAGCAGTCGATAACAGCCGAATGTGCCGATAAGAAATCAAGCCCTAAAATGACTTCATGTGAGCAGCGGTTCAAGACGTAAAACAAAACAGAAGTGTGGCGTCAAGCAACAGTGACACGAGCGGTACATAACCCAGAAACAGCCGGGGTTGCTCCATCGGCTACGCGGACGACAGGGATCGGAGCAGGAGTAAGAACTTTTTTCAGTAGAGAGCGGAGGTTCGAGTTCATAATGGATATGTGGGCGCCGGTATCGATGAGTGCGGTTACAGGTACGCCGTCTACGTCTACGTTAATGAGGTTGTTATGTCCAGGAAGTGTAGGCAGAGGAATTCCGGGTCGGGTCGTCATGGCAGGCTCACCTCTCGGAGCTGCGCCCGTCAGTTTTCCGAGGAGCGGCGGGTGTAGGCGGGAGAAGGAGAGCGACGGCGCAGGGATGAGCGAGGCTGTTGCGATGGTGAAGGGGAGCGGTATGGTCGTGCTGGACGTGATGGTGGAGCGATGTTGTCGTCATTGTGTACCGGGTATCGGGGACTTTGCCGTCGGGTGCTTCGATAATTCGGCCAAGGTTGCGAGGTCCAAACATTGTGACAATGGCGGGAAATATGTCCAGCACGTCCACAATTGAAGCAGATGGGTTTGTCATCGAATGTGCGCCATTCTGGAGAATTCTGGTAGCGGGGGCGAACGTATGGGCTCCTGGGTAGCTCAGGTGCTGTTGGTGGACGGCAGTCGGGCCTGTTGACTGGGCAAACTGTCTGTAAACCCGCGTTCGCTAATTCCTGACGCACAACCGTCTGGATGAGTGAAATAGTGGCTTGGGAATCATCGGTGGTGCGCACCTGAAGCGGAATAGGGGAGGCAGCTTCAATCTCTCGGCGGACGATGCGCGTAATGTTGTCCGATGCAGCAGGAATGGGCGGAACGCGGATGTCCTCGCAAGTAGATGTTGCAGCCGTGTTGGGAAGACGGGAAAAGGTTGGAGTAATGCGACGGCTTTTGGCGTCTTCAAAGCGTCGGCATTCATTTATGACTTCTTGCACTGTCGATGAACTCTTGAAAACCAAAAGTGTAAAGGCGTCATCCGCGATACCCTTGAGAATATGCGCAACCTTCTCCGTTTCTGGCATATTATCGTCGACTTTGCGACAAAGTGCGAGGACGTCTTGAATATATGTCACATAGGACTCTGTACAAGTCTGAGCACGGCATGCGAGTTCTTTCTGCGCAGCACGACGGCGTCCAATGGGCTTGCCGAATAGATCAATTAGTTTTTGCTTGCACACGTCCCAGCTCGTGATTTCTTGCTCATGATTCAAAAACCATACTTGTGCGGTGCCCGTCAGGTAGAATATGATGTTTGCTAGCATAAGGGTAGGGTCCCAATAGTTGCCCGTGCTCACCCGTTCGTATAGCTGAAGCCATTCTTCAACGTCGGTGTTGTCGGTGCCGGAAAAGGTACCTGGGTCACGCGGTTGTGTGACGACGACGGGTCGATTTGGGGCCGCTGGTTGAGGCACGGCTGGTGCTCCGGCCGGAACATTCTCGTGCTCGCCTTCGGCTGGCATTGCAGGTGATGCCAATGAGCGTCCGCTGCGTAAATCCGTGTTGAGGCTTGGGAAACCCGCACTCTCCACCAAAATATTACGGGAGAAAAGACGCTTGACGATATATTGACAGGATATGTACAGAAGGCCGAAGGTGGGCATACAAGATGGAGCCCGAGCGCGAGACAATCAGCAAGCTTCGTCTTCGTCGGTTGTGTCTGCTTCGTTCCCCACTGCATAGCTTCGTTGCAATATAAATGCGGATTATTCCCCTCCATATACACACGAGGTCGGTGGTGTGATCGGTTGAGCTTCGAGCTCCTACCGTCTCATGCCGGGTGGTTTTGGGTTCGAATCCTAGCGTGTGGTACACTTTCGCTGTCAAGTGTGTATATGTGTTCATTTAATCAGGCATCCACGTCCGTAACGAAAGTACGGATGTGATTTTTTGGTGGACCCCGGCATAAAACACTTTCTTGTTCAAATCGACGAGACCGTTTTGTTGTCTTCTAGTATACAGTGAACTACAAATATAAATCTCATTCATCTTTGAATGAAGAGGACGGCTTTGTGAACACAATTTCTTTCGTGAACTTAAACGCGTGACCGGCAGACAGAACGTAGCGATGTAAAAACGTGACCGTCCAGTGGCATGCATCGAAAAACGAAGGAAACTAAACGCGTTCACAAACAATGATCTCCGATCTCGCCCCAATATATCGGAGCCCGATGTTCAAGCTAGAAAATAAAGTTCGGTGAAGCTGACGATATTCAGTTTAAGAGTTTCTGCGACGTTTTGAGCCACAGACAACAGAATTCCCACAGCATGTAAAACACGCCCTGATAATTTGCCAGCGTTGCCCGATGACACACGAAGACACAAGATAAAACAATACTTATCGAGGACGTACTCGACAAGCTCACTTTTGACACATTTCTGTCAGGCTAGTCGCGAGTACATTGAACTCTCCTGTAAGCGCTTGCGGCTTGCCTTCATTTTGTCTACCCTTGGTAAAGTTTGCACGCTACCTACAATAATACATCTATTTTCTAGGTGAATCAATGACGCTCCGATATATAACGTCGCCCTTAAACTTCGGCTATAGCGAAATTTTAAATGCACTGAAGAACAGCACGACCACGTGCCGTAGAAAAGAAAAAGGAAAACACGACACCATATGAGGTGCTTTTACATAGTGCCTTTCAAATTTGTCATGAACCAACTTGATGAAAAAAAAGTACTGCGGATATAGCTTTTACAAGGGGTGAGGAATATTTGAACCCGAAGAACACACATTTGGACAACGCGCTTAGATATTAACTACTCAACCATCAAGCGCGCATGGCATTCTTCCTTAGCGCATCCAACTACCGCATTTTTTATTACATACTCCGAGCTAGGTATGTTCAAGCGCTACGGTGTTTGATCTATTATACCTACTTTCTGTTCAGCGACAACCGTGAACAGTAGAAATGCGTCCAGCACGCAGGCTGTTGACTGCAGGCCCAATAAAGCCACCACGAATGCTGATGGTGGAAGACACCGACCCCAGCGACGCCACACAATAACCAGGGAAAGAATCTGTGAATTCAGGGAAGTTGTTATAATGCAGATTCAAAACACTACGATGGTGCGGATTCTCCACATACGTTTTGAGGAGGAAAATAAAAGTTTAGCACCTGCTGTACACTTACAAAGCTATGCGTTTGTATGTAGACGCTGTGTTGCACATGAATGATTTTACGAACAAAGAAATATTTTTCTGGACACAAGCCGAAAAGATCTGGGCCTATGTTCTCAAAAAAAGCATGTTACTCTAAAAATGGTCGTAAGAGAAAATTTCAGTCAATCCTGATGCTCGTCATACTATTAGCAACTCCAACAGGCCAATAGCAAGAAGCACTTATGAAAGAGGAGTTTTGTGAATTCCGCCCCTGATGTGACCACCACCTAAACTGCTATTTAACGCGGTCGCCCCTGAATAAGAATACTCATAATAAAATGCCACGTTAAGTGCACTATTTAAAACGCCTTGGTACTGAGTGGTTCCCTAATGTTCCACGTAAGACACTGAATATCGAATGCAACATCAGCGCAACAAACAAGGGCAAACGGAAGACACACAAACAGCGCTCACATTTAGCAACTTTTATTATCCAAACGCGGCACTCGTCCTAATGCCAAACCTGATAGTGAGGCGACTACGTATAGAAGGGATGATTGTGATACTGCTATCGACACGGTGTTCACAATCGTCCATTCTCCGCATGTCGCCTCACTACATATACATGGCCCCGCCACGGTGGTCTAGTGGCTGTGGTACTCCGCTGCTGATCCAAGGGTCACGGGATCGAATCCCGGCCGCGGCGGCTGCATTTCGATGGAGGCGAAATATTGAGGCCCGTGTGCTGTGCGATATCAGTGCACGTTAAAGAACCCCAGGTGGTCAAAATTTCCGGAGCCCTCCACTACGGCGTCTCTCGTGATCAGAACTGGTTTTGGGACGTTAAACCCCACAAAACAACAACAAACAAACTACATATACATGTGCTGCGTTTCCATAATAAAAGTTGTTCAAAGTCAGCACTGTGCGTGTGTTCTTCGTTCGTCCTTGTTTCTTGCGTTGTTGGTATACCTTCGATATGACCTGCCAGCAGGTCTAAATCTACGTCATTTAAGACATTCCAACTTAAGTATTTCACCAGTATGAAAAATTTGCAACTGTTTCAGCCGGCGTTCTACTAAATGCTCGCCGTCCTAGTCAAGTGTCAAATTGCAAACGCGTGATGAAAGTCGCCAACCGAACTTCGTAAGTAAAACACTGTATTCAAGTGTACCGGTCCCACCGGTTTCCACAAAAATAAGCCGCGCTGTTCAAGGTTTAACGCCTTTAGTTAGATATGAATAAGCGGCTTCCAAATACATGCAACCTTTATCGAGAAGAAAAATTCAGCAGTACTGGGCAAATATACAAAACAAAATACACAGTATTCACTGAGGCCTTCCTGAGGGCTTTTGACAGACACCTGGGTATTAGTCTTATTCTGGAAATACTGCGTAACAGTAGGTGCGTGTTTCTCGATGATCACCAGAATTAAACATTCAATATTTACACTGGTCCTAAGGCCAAACCTAAAACTGTTCATTTTTGACTAGCTTACAGCGTCAAAGGGATGAGCACGAAGAACAAAGAAGGTGACATTACGAGCGCGGACTGTCAACTGAAGTTCATTAAAAGAAACGACACGAATAAATGCACAGGTTAACGAAGTTTCGACGGACCGACTGCACGTGTGCATCAGAGTCATCCAAGTGATATCAAAATGCCATAACACGTGGAACACCCACGCGCGTCCCCCCGAAAAAAAAAAACATGCAGACAAGCAGGCAGAATTAACAAACACAAACTTGCAAAGGGACCTATACCCGCGTTATGAAAGATGACCAGCTGCATTCAAGAAATTTCACCTCCTTTTCGCTAAGGCCAACAGACGGATGGCTTATGCACCTTTCACAGTCTCAGTTATTGAACAGAGCCTCCATTACATCCCCGTGTTCTGATGCCAATGCCCATGGAACAAACAATCTGTTTCCCTCGAAATCGGTTCACAACCTTTGCAGTGTGAAGGCAGGTGCGAAGCGCCTGTAGCCCTCCCAGTATAATAATTAAACATCGCCCTGTTTGACTAATATATACACGCCCGCATGACCTGTAAATAAAAACTTAACTTTTCGTATGACGTATATCTCTTTCTGCTTTTCTGAACATGAAATGCAAGCTTTACTAACACCGAAAACGAGAGCAGATAGTAGCAAGTTTGTTAAGGATCATATAATTCCACGCGCACCCCCAAGGATGTAGAAACTTATTGTCCATAATCTTCGTCCTCGTCCCTTTTGTGCTGTAAGCTGGTCAAAAATTAACTGTTACCAACTAGCCCAGATTGCCCTTCTTTTAAAGCTGTTCATTTCGCCCTCAGTGGTGATCAAGTGGCTATGGTGCTCGGCTGCTGATCCAAAGGTCGCGGGATACCGGGCGCGGCGGCTGCATTTTGATGGAATAACGCTGTTCCGGCCCATGTACTGTGCGTTGTCGGTCGACGTTAACGTCAAGTGGTCGAAATCTACGAAGCCCACGACTACGGCGTCTCTGGTAATTATATCACGATTTCGGACATAAAACCCCAGAGAAAACCCCAGTCAGAAAGGTTAATTGTCTCCTGAGTCAGCCTGTGGACATGGGTGACGAATATTGTTCTGATCTCCAGTGGTAATGCACTACGTAATCCATCTCCCAGAGAATAGAAACTAGCTTTGTTAATGAAGAAAATCACTTGGCAGCAGGCTTCCATTTTAATTCCTTACAGTTATAGGAGAAAAGAAGGGCAAGTAACTTATGAATATTCAGAAAAGTGTGCCTGCGTCACAAATGTAAAAGCCGATGTCAGAATATTGCATATTGGATTAGAGGCATTTGATCTACACTTGACATATAATATGCTCCTGGTGGACAGGTCAGTGCCGCAACTCGAAGACGTATGAAAGACTGAATTCAGCCAATGAGAAGAAAAGAAAACATGCAACTAGAAAAAAGAAAGGGTTATGCTTCATTCTAATGAAACCGCACGTCCCTGCTTCTGCCGAAAACTCCGCCACATTTTTCCCGCAAAGCTAGGAAGAACGCTTCGAAAATATTTATTATCGCTTCGTTACCTCCACTCCGGGTGCGAACTACAAAAAAAAAATCATATCAACCAGGCTTCCTAGGTTGCGAACTTCCTGAACTTAACACTTTTGGAAAACAAAATTTCTATTAAATCTAGACGTCGAATGAAAAAAAAAATGCTCAGAGACATCACTGTGGGAGCTGTAATAGCACGGCACTGCCTCTGTGCGTGAACAAACGGAATATGCGTCCGCGAGGGCTCATGGTGTGTGCAAAACCCTACGGTGATATGGGCACACGTTACAATTTCGTTTTCTGTGTGAAATTACTCGCCCATTCTCGCGAAACATAGCATGCAGAAAATTGTCAATTCTTCATTCCGATTCAAGCTCCCATTGCACATGTGTGCCGAAGCCAATGCGTGCGATCGAAGAGATAAAACTTGTTTTCAGTGAAGTGCGAGAACACCTTACCAGAGAAAACGCCATGGCTAAAGAGGAGCTCGATTCTCGCAGCACGGCCCTGCTGATGAACTGGTCGACGATGGAATACTCCAGCATCAACCAGCTCTCGGCAATACTTAGCGCAGCAGAAACAACCAGCAGCGTCTGCAGAGGACAGTATGTGAAGTCACAAAACGTGTTAGCAGTGCAATATTGTCAGGTTATAACAAACGACGTTAGATTCAGTATTCAATAAATTTTTACCAGGACGGACCGAAGAAATTAATTGGAGTCATTTTTTAAAGACGATAGTCTTTCTAGGGCTACCAAAAGATGAAAAATTTATTCTGGCTGTGTATCTCTCCGTCTGTCTGTCACCCAATTCAACCGTCCGGCCAAAACCCACGAGGTCGTCAAAACGAACCATGGCAACCAAACAATGGAGGTCGCGGTCATAAACGTTAGCATTGTACAGCATTTGAGGTAAGATGTACATACACAACCGTGAACGGCGCCTTAATTTTAATTAAGATACACATTGAGCTGTTTTTATGTTAAAATAAACGCGTTAGAAATGGCGACAAACAGAGGCTACACGTTAAAAACAACCTGGCGGAAACGGCGGCTCTGTAGCTTCCTTTAAGCGAACATTATTAAAGGCTCCAGCAGATGGCTCGAGAGCAGGGCTAACGCGTGAAACTTGAATGCAGCAAAACTTCCATTGCATTCTTCAGGAGAGGAGTGAGAGTGAAAGGAAGAGCGTGAGGGGCGGAAGAGCGAGAAGGGAGTGTTACGTATGAGTTTGTGGTGTCACATGCAGCGAAGCAAGCAGATATACGAGCATTTTTTTTCGTAACTGATCTTTCACAGGAGAGGATAGAAAAGACCGAGTGATGTGGTGTGATAAGCAGATGTGAACACTTGTATGAATGAGCACTAGATTTGCATGAACTGAAAACCGCATGCATTACGCCGTGGGGACGGCCCGTATACAGGATCGACATGCCCGGCCCACGGGCCACCAGCTTGAATACCGTCCCACGTCTGCGCTGCACCTTTCATCATCATCATCAGCCTGACTACGCCAACTGCAGGGCAAAGGCCTCTCCCATCGATCTCCAGTTATCCCTGCCCTGTGCTGTGCTGCATCATTACACGGTGTCAAAGTTTATTTTTAAAAAGGAATTCGCAAGGGTGGACCAACTGCGGTCTGTAGATTGCATGCAGCCAATCACCTCCCGCTCCTGAAATGAATCCACGAATGTACATCGGAATCGGTGATATTATGGTACATGTTATTTATTTATTTATTTATTTATTTATTTATTTATTCACTCTTTTATTGAGTACTGCTAGCCGCTAGATAAGGCTGTAAGGAGTGAGTACGAACTAGTGCAAAAACAAAGATTAGACATCAAGATAGAGCAATCGTTCCACATGAATAAAAAATTGACAAAGGAAAAAAACTCCTAAAAAGTGAGATGCAAAGCATATACGCAACCTTTCAAGCACTGATATGCGCAAATCATTGCAGATAGCAAGTGAAGACGCAATAAACATTTTAGGTCAAATGAAAGGGTTGAAAAGGAGCCTTGAATGCACTCTTGAAAAAGCACGGTTAGTGCAGGGCATACATGGACTACGTTTAAAACTATAACTCCTGCAAATGATTGTCATAGTGATTGCAACTGAAGAGATCGTACAAATAATCAGTAGTTGAACATTCCAGAAGGCTGGCTGGTAGGCGGTTCGCGAATTGTCTTTGGAAAAAAAGAATTGGCCAAAATTTGAGTGCTGCAGGAATAGTTTTTTTTTGTTGTGGTGTGGCCGGGTCGCTCACCTGGACACTGGTTCAAAGCAAGTGTGTTTGTGTATACCAAGTTTATCGTGGAATAACTGGCACATGAATTTTAATCGGCCGCGTTGGCGCCACTTTTGTAGGCATTTTAAACAGCTTTAGTTACAAAAGCACCCGCAGAAGTGCGCCAGCTCTAAGAGCAATGTACAAACCTAGCCGCTTTATTTTGGACGGATTGTAATTTCTTATGTTTGCGTTGTCTTGCGTGTACGGATCCCAAACTATTGATGCATATTCTATTACTGGATGAGCTAAAGTTTCACACGCTATTAGTTTAACCTCGTGTGCAGATTGCCGCAAATGTCTTTTAAGTGGCCGAGTTTCCGCATTTCCCTCCTCACAACTTCCGATATGCGTTCATTCCGCCTCAGATGCAACGTTATTGTCACTCCGAGATATTTGTATCTGTTTACAACAGCGAGAGTTGCCGCTTATGCAGTGTGAAAACTTAATGGCTGTCGTTTTCGTGCCAGAATGATCGCAACCGATTTTCTTACATTTATTTCATTTGCCAGTCTGCGCACCACATAGCAATCTGTGCTAAAGCATCATTGAGTACAGCCGGATCACTTGGACATGAAATGTGATATATTACGCAGTCTTCAGTATACAGGTTCATTTGAACGGGTATCTTCTGAACTATATCATTGATAAAGATTAAGAAGAACAGGGGCCCCAGAACAGACCCTTGCGGAATGCACCACTTAACAGGCACAGGGTCTGAGCACACGTTGTCCATTGTGACACACTGCGTTCGACCACATAAATAAGCTTCGATCCATTCAAGGAGCATATCATATTAACAATTTAACAATGTTCACAATTTACAGTGAATATCTCGGCATTCTTTTCACAGCGTAACCTGTTATAGGCTTCTAGTGGTCGCCAATGCTGGATCCCTTGTTTAAAAAATGGCAAAGCACGGCGTATGACTGACCCGCTCCCAACTCTTCCTACTTCTTCGTCACCGGCTGCATATCTGGCCCAATCTGGCGAGGATGCAGAAAGGGCTGATAACTCACTCTCCCTAAGGTTTTCTCCCGCGCTCGCTGCCTGTGGCATCACCTGACAATAAAGATCAGTCTCGTGCCAAAACCTCTAACCGAGAAGTCGTTTTAGGTGCGAAGCACTCTATACGCTCGGGCCCTCGGCGTCTCCTGTCGGCGTGTCCTGTCGTTGCCACGGTAAAGCAAGCGGTCGAACGATGGCAAAATCAACAGACAGTTGACAAGAAAAACTACCACCAGTTATGATTCGTGTCCACAACTACCCGGGATGTGACGATAGGAGCTAGAAGCTATACCGATCACATCAATAAGTCATACGTTATCACGGAACAAACGGGCCTTATATATTCACTACACCGCTTTACATTTGGCGTCTAACAGATGTTCTTTTAAAGCAAAGGTGTTTAGCAAGCAAAATTACTCTTAAACTAGCATCATTTCCCTTCCACTGCGCCCTTGGTTCACTGTAGTGGTACCACTATCTAGGATCGATGGAGCGAAGCAGATCGTCGAGCTAATGCACGCCGGCATTTGGCGCTTCGGTAGTCTCACCGCATCGATCGCGGCGGCGTGGCGGCGTCCTGCCGGCGCGTTGCTTGGACAAATTACTAACACGGCCGCTACAAAATGTGTCTTGTGTGGGTAGTCGTGTTGCGATGTGCTCTGCTAAAGAAACGGAAAAACAGCCGCCGACAAGCAGATGATGTGTCTTTCGCTGCAGCGAAGTGTTCACAAAACGATCCACGATCGTTACAATGGTCGAAAGTGGTGGCAATGGTTCGGCAGCTGCCGTCGCCGCCGCCGGTGTCCGTAACTACTATTGCTTACAATGAAAAAAAAAACTCCATGCATCTGCCGACTCTAGTCCATCTCACTAGGAGCAGTGGTATATACCCTAACTGTTATCGCGTAGTTTGGCACTGTGTTCTCAGCAACGGCTCTGATATTGTAAGATAGGTTCGAGGCATTACATGTCGGCTGCGACTTTCCTCGAAGAGGACGAGGCATAATCAATTTTATTTTTGATTGATTTTTGGCTTTGGCATCCAAAAAGCACGATATTATAGAGGAGCCGTAGGGGAAGACTTCGGGAATATTTACTACCGGGGGTTCTCAACGCGCCCTCACATCGCACAGTACACGGGCCTGAACATTTTGCCTCCATCGAAATGCAGCCGCCTCGTCTGGGATTCGATCCCGCGACCTTAGGATCCACAGTCGAGTAACATAGCTACTACGCCACCATGCGGGACAACGACGCAAGAGCAATGACGAAGAGAAGGAGGATGAGGGAGTAGCCAGAGAAGAACAAGAAAGTTGCAACGGCGATGACGTCGACAGCGAGGAAGTAGAGCAAGAAGATAACGACAATGAAAAAAACGAAGAGGAAGAAGACGGCGTAGAAGTAGAGTAGAAAGTAGTGAATAATGCGACGGATATGAAACTAGCAAAGAGGACGACCAGGAGAGAAATAAAAAGGAAGGTGACGACTACGACGAAAACGAGGAGGCAGATAGCGACAAAGTACAAGAGGAAGGAAATGAAAAAGCGGCAATCGAAGGGCAAGAAGAAGAGGCGGAGGAGCCGAAAGAGGTCAAGGAGACCGAAAGCGAGGAATGAAAGAAGGCGCAGAAAGGAGTTGCGTACGCTGTCACTATGCTGCGTCCTCTGCGCAGGCGTTTGCAATATCACTGTGATAACAATAATAATAATAACACTAATAATAATAATAATAAGGAGGAGGAGGAGGAGGACGACACCGCTGATAGTAGGGGTGGTGGTCGGATAGGAAGTGCAGCAAGACTTGGGGAGGCAGGTCGTACCGGTCCTTAGCAGTTTGCACAAACACTAGTCAAACATGTATAGAGAAGCACGAGGGGGCTGATAACGAACGGTTTCTCAGAGTCTTGTGCGAGAGCAATTGCAGTTAGCTGGGGTGATAGCTGAGTGGCCTAGCTGTGAATGATGAGATCAGTGGAGGAAGTAAAGTGGATGCGCCTTACGCCTAAACTGGAAAGGTTGTCAGCGCGTGATACTTGTTCATTTGCGCTCTTATTGGAGAAGAGGAATCCGAGGAACTAAACGTAGCTGTGTGGTTCGGATACAATGGTAGAGGATTAAAAAGTATTCGAGAGATTGTTTCATATTTTGCATGTCTGCGGTAGTTGTGTGCGCACCAGTAAATGCTTTACCAGAGGGTGAAAACGGACGCCTATTGCGATGGATATCGCCGAAAACGCGCTCGTCTTCTCTGGTAGTATGAACATCATGTGGTTTCTCGCCTAGTCTGCTTATTGATGTTAGCACAAGGTATGAAGATGCCGACCAGAATGATGCGCAGGCAGTATACTGTCAATCGTGTAGTTCTGTCGGCGGTAGGGATAGATTAAAATTACGTGGTGCTTGCATAATAATCACACCAGCCACAAGATATGCTATTCCCTTCGTAGTCGTCCGGAGGAAGAATTCGCAGTACGGGATCGTTCTAGCGTCGCCTCTGCAAATACAAACGGTTTTGCTCGTTTCCGTGGGCTCGTATCTCCGGATCTCAGGGTGGCCGACATTTCGCAGCTGCTTCATCGGCGCGATACTCCGAGCTAGCGCTAAGTCGTCTCACACGCTTTCGAGCAGCAGCACGGCTTCCTCTTCTTCGTGAACGGCGCACTATGATGATGATCAGATTTGTGGGGTTTAACGTCCCAAAACCAGCTCTGATTATGAGAGACGCCGTAGTGGAGGGCTCCGGAAATTTCGACCACCTGTGGTTCTTTAACGTGCACTGACATCGCACAGCACACGGGCCTCAACATTTCGCCTCCATGGAAATGCAGCCGCCGCGGCCGGGATTCGATCCCGCGACCTTCGGATCAGCAGCCGAGTGCCATAACCACTAGACCACCGTGGCGGGGCATGAACGGCGCACTACTTTCGTAGTCCCATCTTCACGACGATGTGCACGGCGCAGAGAAGCGGTGGATGTGGTCACCGCGCCGGCGACGCGGAGCTTTTATCGGCCCAGTGAGGTCGATTCTACATCCCAACTATGGCGGCAATCCGCGCGGCAGGCATCGGCTCCTCAAGTTGGCGAAGCTAGGCAGAGCTGTGGCGCTGCTGTTTTGCTATAGAGCCTTTGCTATAGAGCTTCGGCATTTATGTATTACTAGGCAGAGAACATGAGTGCAAGGGAATAAATAAAATCCCATGAAACTCATCCGCCTTTACGTAGTTGTGGGATGAAGGCATGAATAAAAGAGAAGTACGGGCAGAAGCGAAAATGCCGCACATTGGACCTCCTTCCTTCTCTCCTTCCTTCATTACCTTCAGTTTTTCTTATATTTAGCCTTGGCCTTTTAATTTTCCCGTTCCATATATATCATTACCTGTAGTGTGGCCAACCGCCCTATTGCGTATGTGGCAATTATAGAAGTCACAACAACAACAACAACAACAACAACTACAACATTGGTCGTTTTATAGAAGTGTACGTGCACTTATTTCCCGATTACTTCGCGATGATGATACCTCCGAATGATCCTCTGCCTTTCGCCACCTTAAACAGCGCGCTGTTAATAAGTGTGGTTTACATACTCGTATAATATCTACAAACATGTCAGTAAGAATAAGTACTAAGAATGCAACAGTCATATTCAAAGAAGGTACGAAACGTTTGTTATTCATATTTCCGAATTATGTAAGGTATCTTCAAATAGGCAAAGAAAGTGACACAGCGAAGTAGTTATTGGCGTGGCCTTGTGGCCATATGCTTTATGGCTAGCGCGAAAAATGCAGAGAAATGCTGCGTCAGTCAGTAATCGAACGCTGTATGTTATTACGTGCCGCGAGCACACAACCACACTGAAGCCCTGGACGCGTTTGTCGACATGCTGACTGTGTCTGGTCGAATCCCCGTGATGCTATTCGCACTGCAAATGATAATTCGCACAAATTGATTTTTGCTAGCATTCATTTGTACGTGAAAAAGATGTGCTCGGGTCACATCCCTGCAAACGAATTCAATTTAATGATAACCCGTGCCCATACTTTAGAGAGCGTAGGTTCTCTATGCCACAACGACAACTGACGTCCTGTCAGGACAACTGTTGAGTACACGAATTGGGCTAATCGTTGATTGATATGTGGGGTTTAACGTCCCAAAACCAGCTCTGATTATGAAAGACGCCGTAGTGGAGGTCTCCGGAAATTTCGACCACCTGGGGTTCTTTAACATGCACTGACATCGCAGAGCACACGGGCCTCAACATTTCGCCTCCATCGAAATGCAGCCGCCGCGGCCGGGATTCGATCCCGCGATCCTCGGATCAGCAGCCGAGTACCATAGCCACTAGACCACCGTGGCGGGGCGTGGGCTAATCGTGTCGACCTTCAAAGTAAGGTAGTGACGGGCTTAATGTAGTCGCGTTTATGAAGAGCGTTAGTAACAGAACTAGAGTAAACGAGATCACGGTGCTCCAGTTTCCCGATTGTATGATTGCCATTTCACGCAATGCGTTTGGTTTGAACGTCGCGGCGTTTTATGGATATGTGACACAGACTTTATCCGAAGCTCACATGCCTTTTGGCGCCGTTAGTTCATCCCATCTTTTAGTGACAGGAGGCCCACGTACACGTACCGCAGTACTGCACTTATTGTTTTATCACGTTTGTAAAAGTTTTTTTTTTCTGGTATGTTTCGACATGTGCATGTATACTTCGAGAGTGCTGTGTCCCTTATTAACATATTATATACGGTCATATCAGCAATCGAGCATATCAGGTTATATATGGCACGTGTCCGTAAAAGGCCGTACATTCCCATTTTCTGATAACACTGCATATGGCGATTCTTGTCTTCTATTGCCATATCATCAAGTAGGCAAGCATGCCCATAATGGTACACAAGCCATATATTACAGGCCTACACGCCCTATGTCTGATATAGCATTTCTGTAAGGACATATGCTTATTGCCCAAAATCCTGCTATCGTGGTACTTTCAGTAATTACTCGATGTTAGGCTACCGTAAACGTTAGCACAAAGGCAATTGGTGTTTCCGTAACCTGTCCTTTCACTTACGCTCAACATTACCCTTGGAAACCCACATAAAAAACGACCGTTTTAAAACTGCAGTGTGGTGTTACAGTTTTTACTCATTGGCGCTATTTTTTGGGCCTCATATATTTAAGAGCGAGCATGATATACTGGAACAAACTCTACTTTGCTGGTTGCAGCAAATAGAGTATAAAGTTTACAGCAAATACTGAACTGCAGCAATACAGTATTCTCATCGGCATTGCAGCGGTCACGCAGTCCTGCGTGGAAAAGAACGCCGCCAGGATTTCTCGATCTAGACGTTATTGTGAAGATAAAAGGTGGCGAACAGTTTCCGGCCATTGAAATTTCGAAATGTTGCGGGGGCAATGATGGTTTCACGTTGAACGCTTCCCATAATCGTCTGGCGAACACAAGCCATACCTCTACGTGTTCCCGCACGCGTATGGTGGCAACAGCTGTCGGCGCTGGAGTTGCGCCAGCCTCACAGGCACAAAACATGAAAAACCATGCTACTCCACATTTCACGTAAATGCTCATGGCGCACTTTTGCTCAATGTTTGCGAACGTTCTCACCTTGCAGGCAAATACGATAAACGCATTAAAGAATGTGTCGATTTGCCTGACTATCTCAGACTGAACAGAAGAGCCGGTGCTCGGTTTAATGCATTTTCAGACTGACTTTCAAAGAGAAAGGTTGCAGTTTGGCATACATCCAATATCGAGCCGTTCCGAAAACCCTAGCCGCCATTTTTCATAAACATTCGAAGAACTGCGAAGTAAAAGTGACATCGCGAGCATTTTTTTTCAATCTTGGCGAGAGAACAGCGATGCTACGGCAGCCCTGTCATTAATTACGCGGTCTGCCGAAAACGTGTGAATTCATTTTTATTTATAGGAGCCTTGAAACCACCTTTCTAAGGCAGTTGGGACTTCTCTTTAACTTTTATTTTTATTTATGTATCTATTTATTATTTTTTCGTTCTTTTCTTTCTAAACCGGCCCTGCAACATTTTATTGGAGCTAGTGAGAAAACGATACCAATCACTCGCGGAGGCTTCTGTAAACATATGAGCCAAATATTATAGCACTGTACTCACCACGCACTTCGTAATTCGGTTTCCAATATGGTTGGGTTCGCCTTCTTATTCAATTCCAATTTCATTTTCAATTTATTTCCCATCTTACAAATACAGATGGAGGGGGTTGCAGGTAAAAGCTGCTTAAAGGCAGCTTGACAGCTTATTACGGCTAACAACGCGACTGACGCACCGAAGTACGCCACTCGCGGCATAAACAGCATTTGTTGATGTCGAGATAGTGAAAGGTTCCTTTTCAATAGTTCGTTTATTAGCAGCGAAGCTGATTAAGATAACCGGTAAAAACTCTGTCGTGCCAGCTTCAACAGCGAAGCTCTTTAAGCTAGCCGTAATTTGCCAGGCATCATGCAGTACCACGTTACATTGCGTTCCATGATTTTGGCGGAAACATGTCACATGGCATCGCGTTACGTGATTTTGGCGGAAACACGTCACGCTACGATGCGTTGCTTGATTTTGGCGGAAGCATGTAGCGTGACACTTCGCTACGGGATTTTGGCGGAAACATGTAACGTGACATTTTGTAACGTCATTTTGGCGGAAACATGCCACGTGACATTGCGTTACGTCATTTTTTGCCATCAATTTGCATGTTCCCGCCGAAATTACGTTGCAAAATCTCAGGCAACATGTTCCCGCCAAAGTCACGCAAAGTAATGTCACGTGACATGTTCCCGCCAAAATACCACTGACTACATAGGAACCTGTTACAGCAAACTATCGGCCAGCTTCGCTGTGATCTGGCCTAGCGCGACGTAGCGGAAGATGCGCACTTTTCGTTTTGATCTCAAGAAATAAAGACGGTGCATGTATCTATATTTAAAAAGACCGAGAAAAGTGAAGCCGTGCTCATTCGGGGCTGCCAGTGACTTCATTCGTTAAAAGAGGACCAGGGGCTCCATTCATAAAACTTCTCCTTCGTAAGTGCTTCATGATTGATTTCTGGGGTTTTGCGTCCCAAAACCACGCTCTGATTATGAGAGATGCCGTAGTAGAGGGCTCTGGAAATTTCCACCACCTGGGGTTCTTTAACGTGCCCTGACATCGCACAGTACACATGCCTCAACATTTCACATCCATCCAAATGCAGCCGCCGCGGCTTTAAGTGCTTTTTGCCATTGGTCGGTCGGCTGTAATTGTATGTCCAGCATTGTTGATTGATGATTTGTGGGCTTTAACGTCCCAAAACCAGCTCTCATTATTAGAGACGCCGTAGTGGAGGGCTCCGGAAATTTTGACCACCTGGGGTTCTTTAACGTGCACTGACATCGCACAGCACACGGGCCTCAACATTTCGCCTCCATGGAAATGCAGCCGCCGCGTCCAGCATTGTTACTGGCTGATATCATCTCTTACGAACTTTCTTGTACGTTGTTTTTGTGAACACGGCCGCAGGTAATTTGCAGATGCATTTCAAACCAAATTGCAAATTACCTGCTGCGCACAGCATCACGTTATTTGCCTGACACGCTCGCCGTGCCTTAAACGTCTGATAGGCACCGTTTTCTGGCTGTGGAGCTGCACGGACGCTCTATCGTGTAAGCTTCAGCCAGGTGACGAAACTGCCTGAAGTCTGACTCCTGACACGTATTCTGAAAGTCATCTTATGCTAAGGATGTGCGGAAAAGAATATTTGACCCGGTCACGGTGCTAGACACATCATTAGAGAAGCCGGTTAACCAATGGAGAAAAAGCCCTGACGAAATACCAGTTTTGTGAATTTAGCCCTCGATCTACGGCCTTTATGCATACAGTCAAACACGTATATACCGAACTCGCAGAAAAAGCAATGATTAGTTCAATATATTGTATAATTTGATATGTAGGTTAACAAGGATTCCCCTGTCGCGCATGCGAGAAAAAAAGAACTGGTAACATTTTACTTTGGTTCTTACGGTCACCAGTGTACCTCATAGCTGAGATCAATTGCCGCTAATATTTTTATACATCCTTCATTATACAGGCATTCGTAATTGTTCCTTCGGCGTGTACATAATTACGCGCGCGAGGAAAATGCGTCACACCTCGTGAAAGCCCATGGCCCCTTCTCATCGTTTGGTGCTTCACGGTATGCCATTGTGTACCGGCGAAGCTAACTAAAAAACGTAGTCGTTTTGCATTCGATTGGTACTTCGAATATTTGATTTCATTAACGACGCTGTTATACGCTTCGAATCCGGAGTCTAAAACGGCAGCCGTATGGTAGGCGTACATGCTGCAAGATCTGGGCCCGTTTCCACAAAAACATCTTCTGAAAGTCTCGTTCGTAAGAGGAAATTGCAACCAGTAATGATTCCAGACATCATCAGCGGCTCCTTGCCAATGGCACAAAAAAATCTACATCTACAAAAGCGAAGTTTTGTGAATTCGGCCCCTGTTTTACCGCAATAACGGGACCGGAAAACGGTGAACACTGTCCACGCAGACAAACCGAGGAAACCGAACCCAAGACGCGAACCACAACGAATCACCGGAAATGACAAGAGGTAGTTTGGAGCTCGCTTCCGCCCCTCCCACCCCCCCTTCCCTCTCCTTTTTTTAATCACACAGCTCGCTCGCATAGATATGTACGGGAAGGGCTATTTCACTAGAAAAAGCCATTTCCTTGTCAGGAAAAGCCAACTTTTTTAGCGTTTCGCGCTTTCTCAAGTTCGACGTAGCCGTAGGTTTTCCCATTCTTGACGTTCAAACGTTGTCGTGCTGAAAAAAATGTTTCTATAAAAAGGATAATTCGATTTATACGGGTTCGGTGTACAACGGTTTCACAGTATCTCATTGGGTTTAGGAGCCACAAACCAGCCAAGGGCTTTTCAATGCACCGCAGGATTGTCTCGAAGCTTCCTGCGCAGCGCCGGCACACACGGCGCGAAAGAATGCTAAAACACTGGGCATCAGAATTTTGATTAGAAGAGCCTGGCGCATATTTGGGTCGATATTTCCCTACAGCCCCTACACATACACGCAAGGTTGCTTCGCTCTCTCTGCGCCACAAACATGCTCATTCTGATAAGCCAGACATCACCACCGCTCGATACACCCGCGCATGCCTCCTCAAGGTTAGCAAATCATTTCAGCTTCAAGCGCATTTTTTCAGTGCACCGCAGTTCTGTCGACGTGGCTGGTTTGACCACGTTACACGCACAAAACCAGTCAAGTTGCAGAAAGATATCGATCTGTGTCCTTATAGTTGGCTGAATGCCAAGCAATGCGGAGTAGGCAAGTTTCTTACTGACTGCTTCGCATGAATATGATTCCTTGTGTGTGTGCGTGTGTGTGTGCGTGCGCGCGTGTGTGTGTGTGTTGGTGGGTGAGAGAGATAGATAGAGAGAGAAACTACTGCTTTCAGTTTTTCTGTTGAACCCCCTTCATGCCAAATCTTGCTCCAACGGTCTTCCAGATGGAATCACCTCGATAACCGACCTTGAAATATTTCGTGAACGTCTGCGCAAACTTCGTACTTAATCTGATTCCTTTTGTTTGCTGTTCTGCTTGTGCACTTAGTACTTTATTTTTGCTCAGTCACCGTACATTTGTGTGGTTTACATTGTACACAAGTGCTCATTGTTACAATGCCTTTTCCTCTCCCCCAATTTACTCATAGCGCAACTGGACCTCTAAGACTCTTATGAAGTAAATAAAAAGTAAACACATGAATAAATAAAGTTGCGCCGCCGAATGAGATGGGGAACAGTCGTCACTATAGCGTGTACAAAACGGCTTCCTTTTGGCTACGGGGACATACAACACCAATGTGTACGGACATTTTGAATTATTCGCTGAAAGTCATACCCAAGCAGCAAAAAAAAAAAAAAAAACACAATTTCTGGTATGTATCTCAACAGCGAACGGTATTTTTCAGTTTTGTAGGCCACAATAGGTGCCCTTTGTTTACTCGTATTTATAACGCAAGTCGACACATGGCTCACGATGTTATTTCATATGTCGAGCCCTCCTTTTGTTTCATTTTTGCGCGGAAGGGGCTTGCAATGTGAACTGGGTGCATATGGAATCCGACGGGAACCAGCGCTGCCCGGAACACATTGACAAATGGTGCAAACAAAATAGGAAATATACCAAACAACATCGCAAGCTGCGCGTCGCTGTGTATGCCAAATAAATGACATTTTTTATTTGGTAGACGCACACACGAACTTGCGTTTTCGAGCCGCAGTGGAAATTGCGACAAGGTAATAAACAAACGTGAGTCACCGTTTGGCATCGTACGACAAAGGGAAGTTGCCACGCTGTACAACGGTATAGCGACGACTGTAACCTGCCTCATTCGGCCGCCCATGCCAAGTGTTTCCAGGTGGTCGGTGCCATGTATGACAGGTGCTTTGTAGCAGAGCTTCTAAAGAGCCGTATCGAATATGAAATGGCCCGTGGGTCGTGTGCAGTTTAGTCAACCAATGGAGTGTAAATACGTTTCAAAGGCTCCCAAACGAAGAAGTAACAGATATCCCTGAGATAATGCTGTTTTTTTATACAAAGTAGAATATGCTGCACGCATAAGAGTACGCCGCTAAGCCTTTTTCATGGATGAGAAAAATTGAGCTATAGACAAAGCAAGCCGGCATATAACAAATTTTAATTTAAGAAACATTCAAAGAACCGTGATTCAAAGTAAGAATGTTATTTAAAAATACTCGCGTAAAAAACTGCTCATTTTAATCATCGGAAATTTGTAAGGCGATTGAATAAATGGGCGTTACTTTTATTTTCAAGCACCGCCATGGTGGTCTAGTGGCTATGGTACTCGGCTGCTGATCCGAGGGTCGAGGGATTGAATCTTGGCCACGGCGGCTGCATTTCGATGGAGGCGAAATGTTGAGGCCCGTGTGCTGTGCAATGTCAGTGCACGTTAAAGAACCCCAGGTGGTCAAAATTTCCGGAGGCCTCCGCTACGGCGTCTCTCATAATCAGAGCTGGTTTTGGGACGTTCAACACCACATAAGAACTTTTATTTCGATCTGTCTGGATATTTATCGGTGATAACTACTACATATTATGCGATAGTGCGATGTTGTGTCTCTAGCTATAAGTGTAATTTTTATCTTTAGAATTTCATCTGAAATAGCGATCACTTTTACGGCCTATCTTCGGTGAAAGTCAAACTGTCAGGCTCAGCGCAAGACTGCTCAGCCTGTGCTCGCCCTTGGCTGCAGCATACAAACCAAAACATTTTTTTACGCCATAAGCGACAGTGAGTGGTTGAATTGTTTCTCACACAAAATGAAGTGTGGCGTTCATTGTCCATTGCTGACACAATTCTATCAGTGACTCCTTTTGCCGTATCACTTTTGCAATAGCACGTGCCCGAATCATTTGGATTCGCAACTCCGTAGTGTTGACAGATTTTCTGCAATGTATCCCGAGTCGCTGAGTTCAGAATTCATTCGATAGAAACCGTCTGCTATTAGAAAGTTTCATGGCACATAAAAAGGTCATTTCCCTTACATTTTTGTCGTAACGTCACTTGAATGACCGGATACGATGGCCAATGTTGCTTCTTTTTTAATGTTGCTTGTTTCACATGAAGTCGCAGTACTTCGTTAATGCAACTAAAGGAACCGATAAGGCAGTAACGTCCTAGTGGTGGCAATCACGAAATAGACGTTCATTTCAGCAAGCGTAAGCTCGACGCGCACTTCATGCTTGCCGTTAAACTTGATATCTAAAACGAAAAGAAAGCAAAACAGAGGTACCATCTGCGGGAAACGTGGAAGTGCCGAGTACGCCGAACAAGTGAATGCGATTCCACTCCTCGCTATAGTGTTGACCGTATTTTCGCGATTGCGCAAGCGGATGTTCTTCTTGACTCCGTTGAGTTCCATGAGACTACATAGCTTATTCCTTCGCCCGCGAATCTCTTTATTTTAGCTGAATAATAATGCAAAGTCGACATATCTTTTGCATGGATTTCTGGTGACGTGGTAGAACAGCTATACTCTTGCAACTTCAAGAGAGAAGGGAGGGGCGCGTTCAGACTTCGACGCCGGCAGAGCACCCTCACTTAGCGCAACTCCAATGAGACGGAAGAAGCCAGTGGCCTAGAAAAGCGGCCATACTTTCCTGCATCCTTGATGCTAGGGAAACGTGAGGCATACCGAGCGACTCAGACACACAACACTTAACCAAGGAGCCTAGAGAGCCTGTAAACACTGAATATAGCCCTATCTGGTTTGAAGTTTTCTTATACAAGCCGAACTTTGCAAGAACGCAATGCACGTGAACGATCAGTTAATTTTGATTGACTGGTCAATAAGTGGAGAGATATTGGCTCTCACGTGGTCTTTTATGAGGTAATTTTAAACAGCATCTTCCACTTTCAAAGAGGTTTAGGTATAAGTGCAATGGATATCGCGGTTAAATGCGATGCCCATATATATATATATATATATATATATATATATATATATAAAAGAATTGACGATGCGCCTCTTAGAGAACGACGGTTCATTAAGTCAACGTTTCGGTCGGAGCCCGACCTTTTTCAAGACATGTAAACCACAGGCCAGTATGGCGTTATATACACACTTTGCCTTGTAGTAAGGAGAGAAGGACAAGGGTTGGAAAGCGAATGAGTGGGTTCCTGATCGTTTATATTGGCACAGGACAAAGGGCGGAACTGTTGACAAAGTGGTTGGCGAAAGTGAGTCGACAAAGATTAGAGGGAGCAGAGGCATGTTTTCGTCGAATGCGCGTACAGCGGCAATAGACCTGTCCCTGTTTGTCACCAATGTGACGTCAAGCTCGGCATCGCGGCGGACCAGTTTCGCAGTGGTTGGCAAAAAGCTCCGGCGGTTCCAGCAGTTCGTTCGGGCTTTGCACGCGATAGTGCTGTCCCTTCCCGAGATTGCGCACCAGGGGTTTGTCGAGAAGCTGCAACTTCGTGGAACGCAGTATCCTGACCCCTACACCTTTTCTGAATGGAAGAATAACCCTAAACTTTGGCAGACGTTCGGTTTGAAGATATCTATGTGTACCTCGCGAGCACGCCTGGCCCGTAAACGCAGAGGCCATGAATCGTTAGTGATCGCCTAAAGCGTACGGCCTGACAATGAAAGGCCATGTGCAGCTAGTGCTTGTCTCGAGCTGGGGCACCCACGCTTTCCGTCGACTGTTTTCATAAGGAAATCGAAGAGGGAAAAAAAAGAACACCACGATGCCGCTGCCTTTTGTCGCGCGTTTGACACAAAAGCTGACCACCATGTCAAAACGGCCAGTTAACGCGCACAAAACGAGTGCAAACACAATCCATCCATACGGCAGCATGGAACCACACTGAACACTGCAATATTTTGCCAACAAAGCATGGAATGCGTGTTTTTCAAAGCAAACGTCACACCGTCACGGAGAACCACCACCATGCGCTACGAAGTGTGTCCACATTGCACATTGTGCCTGTGTGACCGGTTGAGTTGTGGCCTTCATTTGCATTTCTTTCTGTTCTTTTTTCTCGTGAACTAAACTTTTATCCAGTCGAAAGCAGGCCATAGACTCGTACCGTCTATCGCATCCGAAAACATAAATAAAATTTTCCTTTGGAGTGCTAGCCTGACGCGCGTTGCAGCAATGGTCGCGAAATGCGAAAATCTGCATAGCGTTCAGAACCACCGCATACTGGAGGAGCGTTTCCGTTTCAAAGTGCGTTCAAAACGTTCACACTTTCATTGTGTTTCAGGGCCAGTCCTCTTGAAAGCAAACAAGTTAGCTGCCCACACCGGGTGCTCCGAAAATCTAGGCGGGTCTCCTGAGTTATTACAATATACACGGCTCACAAATGCTGCGGAAGCACGAAGAGCAAAACGCCTAATAGCACTAGGTGATCCGCTAACCTCTACACCTACCAGCGATGAAATATACTCCACAAATGCTGATGCGGTCTGACGGCTGCTGTTTAACACAGCACACAGCTCACACGCACGCCTTTCCGCCGACTGTTGTCGTTCGGAAATCGAAGAGGGGAAAGAAGAAACGAAAAACGATGCCTTGCCTTTACTGGCGCGTTTGGCACAACCTTCAGCGTAAAAGCTAACCACCATGTCTAACCACAACAAAAGCTAACCACCATAAACCAGTACAGTCGATCCATCCGTACGGCAGCATGGAACCACGCCGAACACTGAAATGTTTTGCCACCCAGTCCATTCGCATGTGCGCGCTAGTATCACGTGACTCACGTCGCTGCCCTTTCGTGACGTACCCCAGGATAGGTCCATTTTGGAGGAAACGGCGACACAGGACAGGGGTGATGGGCATGTGACGTGCTCCACGGAAGCATTGAAAAAGAAGAGGGCTGTTCGGCATACTGCACGGAGGCGATCCTGGGAAAGCCATCGCCAACCTCGCTAAGCGTGCCGCGATGGATGTGGCCCTAAGTGTTTGCTCATTTTGGGGAGCGTAGCCGTTAAAAATCCCATTGCGGTTCAAAGCGGCCGCCAGGAGGCCGAGAGGGGGAGGGGGTGGACGTAGAAGTGGCGGCGGAGACGCAAAGGCAAACCACAAAAGAAAATTAAAAGACAAAACATTGAGGGAGCGAGACTAGTAAAAAATCCACGCGTATCTTTTGGAGTACATGCGGTAGGAGCCTGATGTTTTGTTATATGAACGGTGTTATCAATAAAAGAGGGAAAACCGTATGTGAGCGAAGTAGAAAAATATTTGAATAAACGATTATAAGGAAAATACAGTAGTAGAAAAGTAAGCGAAAAGGACGGAAGAGGTTATACAGAGCGCCACATATTAGTTGGCACGGACAACAGGTACGATCGCCGAAAGCGCCGGCTGTGACAAAAAGCAGCACACTCTAAGAAAAATAAGAATCAAAAGAGAGTCAGTGCAGGCTGACTCTCTTGACCTGTCGCAGAAATCCACCAAGGAGGGTCAAACTTTTCTGAGGGGGTCAGTTGACTCCGTAAGGCTCGCGACTCTTGTAAGGAGAGTCATCGTGAGAGTAAACTGACACCTGCAAGAGATACTGAAGATAACCGTGTGTGTGTGTGTGTGTGCGTGTGCGTGTGTGTGGTGTGTGTGTGTACGTGCGTGCGTGCGCATGTGCGTATGCGTGTTTGTGTGTATCGTGACCACACTACCATACGCTTACCCTATTACCCTCGTTTTCTATCTCTCACCTCCCCATCTGGCATCTTAGGCCTGTATCTATTCTGAGTGTTTTGGCCACATGCATCTACTCCGATGCATGGATGCTTCGGTCTTGCTGCCTGCATTAAGCGGTAAAATAAGGGTTGAAAATTGTTCAACGCAGGCAGGTAGTCTACCGAAGAATAGATCAACCGCTGGAACCTCAGCAGAAAGCAGACGCCTATCGGGCTGCAATGCTTCTGTAGCAAGAGTTCCTTTGAGTGCTCATGCGCAGTGCTACCAGAATGCCGGGTCATCTGCTTGCTCCAGATAACGTTCAGGCGGCGCGGGGCTTGACACCAGTGCATTAGCAAGGCGCACGTATGCCGGCGGAGTCACTGTGGAAAATTCCTTTGTGGTCAATGGTCACATCCATGCCTGAGTTGAAGAGCAAGAAACATACGCCCGCACCAGCACTAACATAATTCACTCTAGAACACATTGGCCAGTACTACAAGTAGTACAGTGCGACAAATCGAAGTGCATACAGGGCTCACCGACGCCTCTGCTAGCCCACATCACCTGCCAATGGTGTGCGGATTCCGTCGGCGAAGGTCACCATCCCAGTCATGCTTAGACGCTGTACTTATTTATGGCCACTGATCTCGCTGGGCTGCGGGCTGCCTTTAACTATACTGCCGACCGGACAGTTGAGCCTTGGGTAATATTCAGCGACTCAAGAGCAGCCCTAGCCCCGCCACGGTGGTCTAGTGGTTATGGTACTCGGCTGCTGATCCGAGGGTCGCAGGATCGATTGCCGGCTGCGGCGGCTGCATTTCGATGGAGGCGAAACGTTGAGGCGCGTGTGCTATGCGATGTCAGTGCACGTTAAAGAACCCCAGGTGGTAGAAACTTCCGGAGCCCTCCACTACGGCGTTTCTCATAATCGTAGCTGGTTTTGGGACGTTAAACCCCCACAGAACAAGAGGAGCCCTGCGGTCCCTGAAGTCCCGACGCACGCAGAAGCAACTCGTGGAGGATATCAAGCGCCTATGCAACAGGGTCTGCGAGCTGCATCACAGCGTTAAGCTGCAATGGTTACCAGCGCGCTGCGGTATACAAGGTAATGTCCAGGCTGATCTCGCTGCAAAACTTGGACATGAAGCCCAGAGTGAATGGTCGTGATAGCTTTCACGACAAAGATCCGCCGACACTCATAGCAGCGCACGCTTGGCATTTCCGGCGATCTCTCTGGACAGATGGAGGAAATCTTTACAGGCCCTTGTAAAAAATCACCGCCATATCCACAAAGGGAATGATGTTAGAGGAGCTCGCTGCGAGATGATCGGGCAAACCGCGAATTCCTCGTAAACATCTACCATTATATATAGACTTGACAACGTTGTTAAACGTCAGCTCGCGGCATCCTGCGCCCGCACTTCTTCGCGGTTCTTTTGCCGCCCCTTTCGTTTTGCTTTTGCTTCGCGACCTGTGACCACAGGGTGCGCTTGACGGCGCGCCTGCTTCGCTGGGCCGCTGCTCCATGTTTGCTTGACGGCGAGCCCTCTACGCTTCTGCTTCGCTGGCCCGCAGCTCCGGGTTTGCTTGACGGCGAGCCCTGTACGCTTCTGCTTCGCTGGCCCGCAGCTCCGGGTTTTCTTAGCGGCGAGCCCTGTACGCTTCTGCTTCGCTGGCCCGCAGCTCCGGGTTTGCTTGACGGCGAGCCCTCTTCGCTTCGCCCTCCCGGGCTGTCACCGCAGGGTCTTGGCGGCGAGCCCGAGCTGCTGCTGCCATGCGAGCCCTCTGCGCTGCTGCCTTGACTTTTGCGGTGTTCATGCGGCCTAGCGGTAAAGAAGAGTGTTCACTGCGTGAGCTCCCGGCGAAGAGAAAGGAAGCGCACGCGCTGAGAGTGGTGTGCGTTGCCTTTAGCGGCGCTGCCATCTAGTGAGCATTCTTGAAATCACCGGAAAGCCGGCGCCTTGAGCGGCGTCTACACGCCACGGCCGCCGTCGCCGCCGCTGGACAAGGTGCGAACATAAGAAGCTTGCCGAGCAAGCTCCTAAAATTGACGCATTGTGCCAATTCGACATGCCGCGATACCTCAACACACAAGACCAAATTGGTGCACATACTTACAGGGCGCTAAATAAACAGAC
Organism: Hyalomma asiaticum; assembly: GCA_013339685.2. NCBI lineage: Eukaryota > Metazoa > Arthropoda > Arachnida > Ixodida > Ixodidae > Hyalomma > Hyalomma asiaticum. Next base: position 31,316,959 of record CM023481.1, on the reverse strand, counting down.
ACAAGAGAGGGACGCACAGACACACCAAGCGCCAGTGTCTGTGCGTCCCTCTCTTGTATCTGTTCATTTATCGCCGTGTGAGTATGTGCACCACATTGAACCAATTAGCCCAAGAGGAAGTTTTATTAAGACAAGACCAAACATGCCTGCACCGTATCAGACTAAACGTAGCCTACACTAACTATTTCAAGAACAAGCTCCAACTATCCGACTCGTCATTATGCCTCCAGTGCAACGCCCCCGAAAACCTTCAGCATGTTCTATGTGAGTGCAGGCGCTATGCGTCTGAGAATGTCTGAAGGAAGCAATACACCTTCCACGGAACTCCAGCCTAGAAGTGCGGCATACTCCTGGCCCATGGCAAAACGCCTCTTGTGCATCACGCGCCACGAAACCGCTGATGACACATTTTTCGTGCCACGACCCTCAACGAAAGTTTGTAGATAGCATGCGCATTTGCATGGTGGTATGTATCTCCAGTATGTAATTAATGGTTTTCTCTCTCTCTGTCTTTACTATTCGCACATTCACACAGGGATACCATTATTGGAAAGTGAAACTTGGCTCGTGCAAAGTATTCTATGAAAGGCAGCTATAGCTGGACTTACATATTCGTAAGGGACACAGTTTTTGAGGTCAATGACATAAGTGCCATGAAAATGCTTTCTACAAGAGTTAAATTTAAAGGCTCAGGGCATAGGCCAAAGGGACAACTTGGTGAGATGTGTTGCTCCTTTTCTTGCTAACCTGCACATTGCCCCGTTAAAAAGAAACAGGTACTACAGCTTGTAACATGTGACAAATTGCAGTGCATTTGTCGACAGCTCTGCGAATATTCGTTGTTCTATTAATTGCAGATTTGTTGAGTTTATCATAGTCTTAAGCGTTAAGTCGTCTTATTCGCTTTTTTAAGTACAAACAGTCCAACAGTTTCAACTGATTCCCTTTGGCATCACCTCAATTCAGGGCAGGTAGATTATAAGGAACGTACCACAGAAGTGATATTAGCCGATATTCGAAATAATTCTGCGCATTCGAAGCTTTCCTGCCAGCAGTAGAAAAACACGCATGAATTTACATATCAAATGCTCATTTATGTCACTTTCAAAGATGTATGGAATATATCTTGCGTACGACTTTAGATCTCTATAATACACTTGGCACAGATTACGAAGCAACAAATCGGCTAGTGGACAACTTGTAACGGATAACAGTTAATACAGATAATCAACGAAGTGCAGACGCGAACAAAAGTTTGGGGACCACAACATCGGGGAAAGATTTTCTTCTAGAGCGGCTTCAGCACTTCGGTTTCATTGCACTTCGCCGATCGAACAGGGGCACCTACGCGACACAACTCGACTTTCGCGAACGCGCTCAATAATGCAAATGAAACGAATGTGCACTTTACAATGCGCGTACTGCGAAGGAAATTTATTATTCTTTTGCCGTGGCTCTTTAAACTAACGAAGTACGATGGTTCCCTTCCACCCGTATTAAATTTCGGTCCTATATCCATTAGTCATCTGAACTCACTGCCGCATTTGTCATGTAAACTTAGGTGTAGGGGAATTTTTAACTACAGCAATGGAAAAATTTATTAAGTGACACAGTTTTCCACCAGGATATTGTAGTGTTTATTGTTCTCGGCGGCTGACCCGAAGGACGCGGGTTGGACCACTCCTGCGGCGGTAACATTGACGGTGGAGGCGAAAATGGTGCCCGGGTATTGCGTGTTGCCAGTGAACGCTAAAGAACGCCAGGTTGTCAACGATATTCGGGCGCCCTACACAACGGCATGCCACGTAACCGTGTGTTCTCGGCGGTTAAAAGCCCGTCAAGTATTATGAGGCGGTACAGATGCGCCGCGTGTGGCGCTGTAGTGAAAAAGAGGTGGTGTTTTTGCGACGTGAGCTTACCATGTGAAATACGTCGAGGAGAGTGCAGTATGGTCCCTTCGTTATAACGGGGTAGTTATTGCCCGCCGTCTGTGCACTACCGAAAATAACCAGGAGTCCCAACGGTGCGCCCTTGAGCAGACACACTGTCATCTCGGCCACTTTCAGAGGATCCATGTCGTTTTTTTTCTTTTTTTATACGGAGGGCCCTGGGAACGACGAAGAATGATGGTGCGTCGTCCGCCTGAAGCAAGCCGAAGTGGCAAATTGCAGGAGGAGCCGGAACAGTGCTTTTGTGTATGATAACTACTATTTAGGGAGAGTGCGTGGCAAGATCAGGGCACTGTAGAGTGTACTCTCTACTCCGTATACTAAAGCACATTCTAGGGGCACAGGAGATTTTAGTCGTTGGTTCGTTCGGTACTTAGTTTAGTTAGTTCAGATTCCCTAAAGTGTCCTCTTATGCATTATTGTCAACGGGAGCTATGGTCTCACTCCTGTAACTTGTTAACACATTTGGCGCTCTTTGAGAGGTGTCTACGAATTTAATCTTATTTTGAACTACAGGATAATACACTCCCATATTTGAATCATTTCTCGTTGCCATGTGTCTAAGTAGCTTTGTCCCCTTCGCTTCGTGTTGCCTTCTCCTGCTTTACATTCGACTCTTCTGCTACGTGTTGGATAAGAAAGGCTTGGCAGACCTTCGAACAGAAATGTAGCATTCCGTATATTCTGTCTAAACAGCTACGCGAAGATTGTAGCAGGAGGCGCCGTCAAAATCAATATCGGCAATACTCATTATTCGAGAGAACAAAACCGTGCAGAAGAGCGTTCTAAAGCGTCACACTTGTTGCTTGTGTAGCGCTTTATATACGCCCAGAGATGTATACCTAGGTCTATTATGACTGACAACTGAACACTTTCATGCAGCAGCGTTGCTATTTCCCAAAGAAAAAAAAACAATGTTGCGGAGTCTATCATCACTATATAGCGAATACTGCACCATAGGAAAATTGCCTGTCTAAGGTCGCATAAATCGCGTACCTGCAATCCGTGTTGAGCCCTCGGTGGAGCGAAAGAGTAAACAAGCCGCACTTACCGTGCACCTGCGATCTCTGTTGGCAATAATGTGCTTGCGACGCCAACTGATACCTGGATTCCAGTAAAAGGCCATTAAGAGAACATTTTTTTTTCATCGCTTGACAGCTGTTCTATTTGGAAGGTCAATGGAAAGCACAACAGCAGGTACTCTTTTTTGCCCCGCACAATCAGCGAGTGGAACAATTTGCCATCAGACATTCTTGAAAGCATCCATCTCAACTCGTTTCTCCGTGCGTTACCTGCTCCATATGTCTCATAGCTACACCTTCATTTATTTACAGTGTGCTTTCTTTTAGTACCCATCTCGATCAGATTGATTGCTTGAAGTTCACTGTCTCGCTTCTGTACTTTAGTATTGTTGCTGATTTTATTTCCACTACAGTTGATATTTGGTGCCACTTTTCACTTTTTTAACCTAGTGTGCGCTTCTTCTTTTCTTTCTTTCTTTTTTTTGATGGCTTTTTTGTATTGTTTTTGTATGGCACAGTGATTGTTGGGATTGTGGACCGTATTTCATGTTTCTTTTTTCATTGTATCGGTTCTCGTACAACATTGTATCGCCCACCCCTGCCTAAAGTCTGGCACTCAGACTGGTAGTTTTTCCCTAAATAAATAAATAAATAAATAAATAAATAAATAAATAAATAAATCAAATAGGAATATCACGTGACGAACGCTTGCCCGTGATTGTGAGGGGCGGGCGAGTCGGCGCTTCAGTTAGGTCATTGCCCGTGAGAAATGGCAATAGCCGAGCGAGAACAGCCGTTCTTGAGGCAGAATCAGACGAGAATGTAATAATCGGGCTAAATGTCGAATACGAATATGTGGTGCTCTAAGAATAAGCAGTGTCTTTTTGTCATTACTATGTAGCTGTATAAGACAGCAGGTCTCGAGAATATGTCAGAAAGGTTTTTCTTACCACATGACAAATCGTGGCGCCTTGACTAATAAATGCAATACGCGCAGCACTCTTAGAAAATAAGTAGTTAGTTCGCATACTCGGAATTCTTCCGTAAGTCGGAAAGTAGACTCCCTAGTGACTAGTCCGACAAACCGTGAGTTCGACATGGAATCTCGTGTTTGTCTTATAATTACGGCCACACCCGAATAAAATATACTGAACTTTCACTTATATGATAGGTATTATCCTGGGCTAGATATTATTTGGGATATTAAAAGCAACAACGCACAAATATTTCCTTTAGTTGTCATAGACTACACATGTTCAATATAACAACCCAGTAGAACGTATTAGATTCTCTAGGAGTATATGTGCCCCCCCCCCCCCCTCCCATTGTGAAATCTCAAAGCCTCGCCGTGCAGTATTTCATATCGCGGGCACTGCGCGCTGGATGTGAACGCGAAAGTGCACAAAAATTTGTGCTCTTACGTTTCCAAGCCGCTGGCTGGAGGGGGTCCTCACATGCGAATGGCTCTTCATTAACGGAATCTCGCCGCTCGAATGCTTAACGGAATTGATTCGTGCAATAAAAAAAATCTGCTCCCACCTCATGGATCTCAATAAAGTTTTTCCATCCATCCATCCCACATTCACGAACGTAACGTTCGAGCTCTTTGTCGCCAACGACATGTATGGCATGTGAAATTGATCAAGGAATTCCGCATGACCGTGCTATTTTTCTCTTTTGCTTTTAGTTCTACGCGATAACGCTGCCGCTGGTAAAGAGACTGTTGAGAACGAAAGAAAACAAAAAAGACAAGCTCAATGTTAACAGAACACCCACATGTGCGTGCGTGTGTGCGTGTGTGTGTGTGTCACTGGCAAAAACATGTTTCGTTGCTCACTTTGAGCAAGAACTTCCTGTGCAATCCCTTGCTGCGCTCATTATTGCCGTCTGTGTCTCGGAAGCTGGTGGCGGAGCGGCGGTATGCCACTTAGGAAATAATCTGGGGAGGTAAATTGAGACGAACAGACAAAAAAGTGTCCAGATGATACGCATTTCGTTAGTGAGTTCGTCCACGCCCGCAGTTCTTTCCTGGTGAATTTTCCCTTGATGTTTCTTCAAATGTCTCAATGTGAGCACTACGCAATACATCCTGAACGTTTTATGGCTCTCTAATGCAGCGTCATCTTCTATGTTTTACAGAATTTTATTTCTCTCTGCACGTTTCAGCCTCAATTAGGACACTGGGATGCAATATAAAAAAGCAAAAGGAAAAAACCTGCAAGGTTATACGAACAGAAAAGCAAGCCCGCATTCTTTCAGTGCTGATTAAATGTTAAACTTGCTGCGATCTCCGAGTTACAGTGGTTTAAGAGAAGACTCTCCATGGAAACACGTCAAACTTCGAAATGTTTAGGAATTGTTTGCCGATAACCGTGTGCAGAAAACTGGTGAGGTGAGTTAACATGTATGTCGGAGATACGACACGCCGACGAGCCACACTAGTAGTGGGATAAGTCCACAGAAGAAAATTAAACGGCGAGAAATTGTAATATCTACTACCAGACAAAAAAATACACTGCCTTCTTTTGTACAGATTCCAGTCTGTACTCAGGTCACCAGGTCTCAATGGCTGTGAAGGACAAAACAAAGTGAATAGAAATTGCGGTCTGCTTCAAACAGATTGAAATGTTATGAAAACAGTGCTATATATTATAGTAACCAGAAGTTCGTGCGTGTGAAAATCCTTAAAAGGGCTCTCTGACTCAAAAGGGCTCTCTGACTCTCTCTTGCAGCCGTTGCTTACATGCGAGTCGCATAGACAGATTACTGGATATAGTTTCGGCACAGGTCAGTCCACCCGTATCAATTGGTTTAATATTTTAATCGTGAAGTGAAGTCCCCACATTGCTGCCGACCGTATCAACGCGCAGTGGCACTCGCCACAATTATGTGCCGCGGAATTAACGACATACCGCGCATGGCGGTCCCTCCGTGACCATCCAGCGCGCGCCAGGTGCACAAAATGCACCGGCCATCACGTGGTTCGGGTATCACGTTTCGATCGTCGTGCACTGCTCGTAATATACGAACGTCCTTCACTTGCATAGTTGGCTTCGCAAGGAATTCTTTGAACAGCGTGTTTTATCTTAAGTTTGCACGTTGTTAAAAACTCAGAGAATTATAAGGACGTCCCAATGATTTTCAGTTATTTGCAACGCTATTTCCTTTGAAAATGGCCACAAATTCATCTTGAAGGGGATGCCTAAGCGCGTGCTCCGTACTGTGCTCGGAGAACAGAATCCCGTAGTTGATGGCCACACAGATCCGTATATGGGGAAGGGTATATATGGCTCTGTGGCCGCCGTTGGGTAGCGCCATCTGCGAACGCCCAGGCACACCAGAACGAAATGTGGTCAACCTCGCCGGCCCTGTTGAGCCACCTCTCCTTCTTGCACTGTGGCAGCCGATGAAATGTCTTGAGCTCATTTAATGAGCGTGAACTGCGCTGCGCGACAATGTAAAATTTTACATTTGCTGTTTCCACTGACTCCTCCGGCTGTTTCGAAACCGCAACAGAACTATTCCCAGAATTGTTCATGGACATGACACTGCATTTAAAGGCTAAGCGCAGGGACATGCACAAAATGTAATCATTCACAGCTGCTAGCCCTTAATGCACGTGGAAGCTGCACACCGCACGCCGCATATTGCTCATACTGTAGCTCGCAGAAGTGAAGTGCAGTAAAACAGCTTGCACTCCCAGGGTCCTCACACCTAGCGAAACCAACTAACAAGAGTATTAGTACTGAGCGCGCGCCAATGACACCAGCTCCAGCTGGTTACAGAGTGTTCCGCATTGGTGCGAGCGCGCAGCCTCACAGTGTACCGAGCACTCCAGCTAGGCTCTCAATGGCATCAGAGGTTTCACAGCGATGCTACCTTGTCCCAGTACAATGCCAGCGCACACCAGCCCAAGCTAGCGACAACTCAGCGCTCCCAGACCCCCGGTGTGCACCACCCTATGAAATATTGGCCTTCCCAGCACGTTTCCAGTGCTCCAAGTACTGAAAACATAACGGAACGGTACTGGAAGCGCTGGTTTTTGCAATAGTGATCGCACTATCGAAATAACGTCAGGGAGGATTATGCCAATAATTTATTTATTTTTATTTATTTATTTACCTACTACTGCTAGCTTCTATATGAGGCAGTAAGCACGAGCGGGTAGAAACAAGCGCAAAACGAAAATTACACTTCAAAATACACAGCAAACGTGTCACATGATTAAAAATGACAAAAATAACTCTCCCGAAAACTGAGATGCAAAGCCTATACGCAACCTTTCAAGCAATGATATGCGCAAGTCATTGCAGAAAGAGAGCAAAGACGCAATATAAATTTTACGCCAAATAAAAGGGTTAAAAATGAGGTGAGAATGCGCTCTCAAAAAAGCACGGAAAGTGCAGGGCATATATGGACTACGCCTAAAACTACAACGGTTGTAAATGATTTTCAAAGCGATTGCAACAGAAGAGCTCGTACAAAAGCATCACTAGTTGAACATTCCACAAGGCACGCTGGTAGGCGGTTCCATTCGCGAATTGTCTTTGGAAAAAAAAAGAATTGGCGAAAATTTAAGTGCGGCAGGAATATTCTTTTATATTTTATTATGGTGTGGCCGGGTCACTCGCCTGGACACTGGCTCAACGTGTGTATACCAAGTTTATCATAGAAAAACAGATGCATGAATTTTAATCGGTCGCCTTGACGCCGCTTTTGTAGGCATTCTAAACCAGCTTTCTTTACCAAAGCACTCGCAGATGCGCGCCAGCTATAGCAACGATATACCAAACTAGGCGCTTTCTCTTAGAGATATTCTAATTTCTTATGTTTATGTTGCCTTGCCTGTATAGATCCCAAATATCGATCCATATTCTACTACAGGACGGACTAAAGTTTTACGCGCTTTTCATTTAAACTCTCGTGTAGATTGGCGTAAATGTCTTTTAAGTGGCCGAGTTTCCACATTGCCCTCCTCACAACTTCCGATATGTGTTCATTCCACCTCAGGTGCGACGTTACTGTCACCCCGAGATATTTATATGTATTTACAAAAGCGAGAGAGTTGTCGCCTACGTGGTATGAAAAACTTAATGGCGGTCGTTTTCGTGTCACAGTCATCGCAGCTGATTTTTTAACATTTGTTCTGATTTGCCAGTCTGTGAACCACATTGGGATCTGTGGTAAAACATCATTGAGTACAGCCTATCATTTGGACATTGAATGTTCTGATATATTATTCAGTCGTCAGCATACAGCTAAATTTTAAGGGTTATCTTCTGAACTGTATACCGTTAAGAAAGATTTAAAAGAACTGGGGCCTAGAACAGATTCTTGTGGAAGGCTGACTTAAAAGGCACAGGGTCCGCGCACACGTTGTCAATTCCGACACACTGAGTTTGACCGCATAAATAAGCTTCAATAAGCAAGGACAATATCATTACATAACAGTGGTTTTATTTTGAAAGTAGTTTAGGATGTGAGACTCTATCAAAGGCCTTTTTGAAAGTCGGGAAAGATAATGTCCATTTGGCTTTGTACATCAAGAACTGCGGAGAAGTAATGAGTTAGCTCCACAAGCACCGCAATGGTAGAAAGGTCCCATTTGCGAACGAGCAATACCACTCGCGAGAACTTAAGTGAGAACGACATTGGGAAACAGTAGCGGCGTCCTCCAATCCCGGATGTAAGTCATTGTAAGTCATCGCGCTAAGAAAAGGGAGATATAGAATCGGCTATCGCAGGAAAAGGAAATAAGGATAGCACTACTACAGAGGACTTCATTCCGTTGTGGACATGACAGGCTGAATATTATGACGCCTCATTAGCCTAAGCAACATAATCAGCCTGTCTCACAAGCCAGACGTCTCCGTCTTCGCCTTTGAAGAATGGCACATACCCAATTCAGGGATAGGCAAAGACTGGATAGCCTTGAAAGATTACTTTTCTTATAGGTGGTCTGACTAAGCGTCACGGCAGGTCTGATAAAAATTGCCTGTGATTCGTTTAGTTTCCACTACAAATTTTATGACTGCCAAACAGTATTCCTGCGGCTGTGCCGAAGGACACAGCCACAGGAATGTCTCTTTTATAATCACGCCTTCACGCGAAGGAGCAGTTGCTTAGGTAACTATATGCTTAGGTTATAATAGCTCCGAGTACTCTTTATTCCTGAATTGTGAGGCAGCTACAGGGTATAGAAAAGTGGTCAATCATTTCCTGATATGGGCAAACATGGGTGTTTCCTGACATGGGCGAACCAAACCTGGCATGGGCAATTAAAAATTCAAGGAGGCAACTCGGCAACATATTAAATGCGAAGCATTTCTTGCCGTACTTAGGTCACTTTGACCGTAACAGTTTTTATAACTGTTATCCTATTTTAAATGCGATAACAGTTATAAATAAGTTTAAATGCGACATTAACGATAACTGTCATCGTATTTTAAACACGAAGCATATGACATCGAACTTGGGCGACTTTCATCGTGTCTATCGATGTATCTAGCCACCTACGACTTTGTGCGCCTCTGGCCGTTTCGTTAATGGGATGTATACGAAAATTGGTATGCCACAACATTACTGCAGGACGAACATAAATGACAGATCATAACACAAAAATCACAACACGCATGTCGTGAGCGGCATGATTTACGTGCCACGGCCTTGGTGCTCTTGCCGCGTTTCGTTAACTTGACATATACCAAAACTGGTATGGCGAGACAACAATGTATGACCGCCATGGGTGACACGTCTGAGAACATGAAAATCGTGACATGGATGTCATGAGGGGCATGATTTACATGTCACGCGTTTCGTTAACGGTATGCATGTCAAAAATTGCTATGACACAGCACGACTGCATGATGAACCTAAATGACAGGTCATAAGATTAGAATCATGACATGCGTGTCATGAGCGGCATGGTGTACATACCACAGTCTTGGTGCTCTTGGGGCCGTTTCGTTAACCTCATATGGACCAAAATCTGTATAGCGAGACAGCAATGAAGATACATCTTACGTTCTTGATGGGTGCTTCGCATTTCGTTGATTCCCACTGCACGTGGGATGTGCCATTTTTTAACGCTACACGCTCTGTGGTGGCCACTTCCCGGGTTTACATCTTGATAACCCCTCGGGAAACTGGTATCTGTTCATGGGCGCTGTGGTCGATGCAGGCCGCGACGACTATGATAACGCTATCGAGTCAGTCATGTGACGCCCTTGCCCCTGATGAGCGCAGCGCGTCGAATCAAGGAACAGTGTGGGTCGCGGCACTGAAAAAAAGACATGCTAGCGAGTAGCAAGACATGTAGCAAGAAGACACATTGCCGGCGGAGCTCTACGGTCGCTGGCAGGCGGCGTACCGCTACATGGCGCGGAAAACCAGGGGCGCAATCTTGTACGCGTTCCACGAAGGGACGGAGGCGGTTCGTCCTTGACGTCACAAACTGGGTGGTCCGGAGAACGAGAGGGAGCAAACAGCCAATGAGCGAAGGGGAGACACCCCGGGAACTTACGTCACACTTTTGTCGTCTGCTAAGGGACCGTATAATAGACTGAGAATCGTTTCTCCCAACTTGAAAAATAGGTTAATATTATGGTTGAGTTCTAAAATTTGTGCGCACTGTTTTTCAAATCTTTTATTTGACGTGAATGGCTACTTGAACAATTTATTATAAGCGTTGTCTTGATGAGCCGCTAGATGGCGTCGTATTTCCGTAAGACTGCGCGTGGTGGCGCTAGCGATGATCCCGTTTCAAACCATGTTTGTGCCCCATTTGTCTACTTGTAATGGAACCGGCGGCGCAGTTTTTGAACGAACGCCGGGCCAGCCGGGCGACGGTTTTTCAACACGGGCGAGCCGTCGTCTGCTGTAGTTGTGCGGGGCCCTCCCGTTCCTGACAACCGGAGAGGGATGCTGCTCTCCTTTCTAGAGCAGTATCTCTTCCTCGATCAGCAATCGTTTAGGCCACGCGATATTGCACGGCAGCCGATAGGCGACGGTTATGGACCGAGATTACTGAAGCGCTGAACGCGGAGGGGCCAATACATAAAACCTGCGAGCAATGGCAGCTTTGGTGGCGAAAGCAGGTTCTCGCGGAGCGGCGCGACTCCAGAGCCATGGAGGAAGCGCAAAGGTGAGTGTGGTGGTGGCCGGAAATTTTGTCCTGCCAACTGCATGTACTTTTGCAGGAGTACGGGAAGTGGGCGGCTGCCAGGGCCGTATTCTACAATTACCGGCGACTGTGACAATCGCGGGCCGTCGCCGCCTCGACTACCAAACGGCAATTTTTTTATTTTTTTCGATGTTATCGCTTCCTACATGGTGCAGATTTATAGTTTAAACATATATGGTGTCGTAGCGAAGCATGATGCGGCTGAAGACCGTAAACACAGCAGTGGTGCAGAGATGTTATGGAGCTTCAGTGTGTTAGGTAAGCAAAACATTTAACTCATATATGACCAAAAAGTGCCCTCAGCGCGCATATAGGCAGACATTAATGAGCGGGACCATTAACAGAGCTGTGAAATGTTATACGAATAGTATTGCGACTCCCATTACCACAATGCACACCTGCATCAAATGCTTACTTTACATTGGCAAAAGCTCATACTTTGCAATACATCAGAAAGGTTGTATGTGGTGAAATACTTACCTTTCAGTGGCTTTTTATGCTGCTCCAGCAAGGTGAATGTCTATTCAGGTGGTTGGTTAAATGGGAATTCCGGTGGTTTTTTTCACCATGTTCTGATATTGGTGTTTTCCAACAGTACTGACAATCCTGTGGCAGCTAGGGTTGTTCAGTTCGCTCAGAAAAGCACAAACAATTTTAAATAACCGATCTGTTCAAACCCAAGCCAAAACGGGTAGACGCCTCAAGCAGTGTATGCGATGTCACAGCCTCACCGCCATCTGAAATATGTAGCTGGTGTCAGAAATATAACAATGGTGAGGTAAAAATTTTGAAAATTTATTTTTGGGATAACTAAATTACTTGCAACTGCCTGGCTTGGCATATATTATTAGATTACTGAGGAGACAATATACATATACTGAAAATTTCATTCAGTTCAGCAGACACTGCAAAATCGCCGGATCTTCCAGTTGAGTGGTGGCAGCAAAGAATGTTATCTTTGCTTTCAGGCGATCCAGATCCATGGGATAAGAACAGCACTTGAGCGCATGGCTGCTGCAGCGGAGGAGCAGGTGCAGCAGCAGCGTGAAATCTTGCAGGAGCTTCACACCATCAGGGCCCAGACAGCAGGCATTGGCGGTGCTCTAGAAAAGCAACAAGGGGGCCAGGATTAATTTTCTCATGTTTCGCTTACTTATTCTAACACTTATTTATTGTTACGTTTTTTATGCATATAGCTGCAAGTCCAGCATGTTCTGAAAGTAATTGTTTTTTTTATATTTATGTTTTGTTCAATGTGAGGCCACCATGTATGTCCATTTCGCTATGTTGCATCACCTTTATTAAGCACTAGTCATCTTTGTACTGCTGTAAGTGGGGCACGTTTTACGGGTATTTGTGTTGTATTTATGTGTCTTCTGCTGCAAGCTCATCATGCGTCACCGTGCCTTGATTCCTGGGGTTTGACGTCCCAAAACCATGCTACGATTATGACAGATGCTGCATTGGAGTGTTGTGAAAATTTCCACCATCTGGGGTTGTTTAGCGTGCACTGACATTGCACAGCACACAGGCCTTAACATTTGGCCCCCATCGAAATGCAGCCGAGTACCACAGCCACTAGACCACGGGGGAGGGGTGGGTGTCACCATGCCTGCTGTGTTTCTTTTATGTGCAATGTTTATTCTTGCACTGCTGCGAGTACGGCATGTTTGTAATGCATACAGTTGTGATTCATAAATCGAAACCCGCTGTGATCATTACGAAGCATTGCTTTCTGTTGCGTAAATGTTTTTGTAATGTGATACTTGCAATTGTTACGCCCAGCGCTGTGTGCTGGGCCTTTGTAATCATTACAGAGTGCTACTACCTGTTCAATGCATGTACCTGCAATGCAGTCATAACCAAGCATTTGCTCCTTAGCATATTTTGTGCTGTGATACTTAAAATTCAAGCTGGTCTTTATGAAAGCACTACAGCTTCATATAGTGGTCATTTTTTTTAAGCATCGTACCTCTATGTCCTTTGTGCAGTTAGCGCTGAGAACAAATTATTTATACGGGGAAAGCAATGCAACGTCGTGGTACCACAGCAGAAAATTTATGTAGTGCTAGTGTCGCAACGTTAAAGCGCTATGTTCAGCTTGGGAGGTTGTCAGTTGATCCTAAAGTAGCACATCTCACAATGTTCCTTAAACTTTGCTTTACGCCTTCATCATGCACACCCCCTCAATAGAAAAAACGTGCACTGCAGTACATCATGACGCTATGCTCCTTATTTCATAACGTACCACAGCTGAGTGGAGTAATGTCACTCTTGTTAGAAAACAAATACCGGTAAATGTGCAGGTTGTACTCGCCAAAACACCAATAAGATTATGAGATATGCCGCTGAGGTGGGCTGCAGTCGTTTCGACCAGCTGAGGTTCTGTTACATGCAAAAACACGTTACAGTACAAAGGCGTTTTACGTTTGTTCCCATGCAAAATGCGAGTGGCACGGCCACGGTTGAAACCCGTGTCCTTCAGGTCATCAGCCAAGTACTATAGCCACTGCACCACCATTGCACACGACGTTATAAGAATGTATGACTAGCACACATTTCAATGCAGTTAAGTCGTCGTTTGACAACTAATCTCCCATGATTTCTTCCTCTTTAAACATTCAGTGGTACATTGCCAAAATTTGTGTTTAACATTTCATAGCTCCACTGTTTTTATGCTGTTTTTCATTACAATATTTCAACGTTAACCTTGCTTTTTGTTGCATTGTGTAGGTTGCATGCCTCCTCTCTAATATCACCTTTATGTTAGTGCCATTCATGGTGTGAAGAAAGCAATAAACTGCTAATACAATAAGCTAGCTTGCTCTAATTTTGTATCTACAAACTAGATACTGTGCATGTAGGTGTAGCTGTAAGTGCCATATTACGTGATATTAGCACCGAACTGCTGACGTGTGACAGAATAAAAAAGCATTTCGCAATGCACATATTACACAAAAAAGTAGCACCTGTTGCAAACCATTTTACAGTTAACAGTGCACAATAAACACCTCATTTGTGGAAGTACACAGCAGCCCACCTTTGCACACTGAACATAGCTGTAGTTTGGCAGACTGAAAAAATGCTGTGTGTGTGCTAAGGAACTCACCAGTCCTCTGCACGTCAGAAAAGGCTCACAACCGCCCTTCATTGCTCCCTTCTCTGGAGAACGAGCTTGTGTTTCTCCGCAGCTGGCCATCCTCCAGCAGACGAGCACTGCCTCAAACAGGAGCAGGTGGCATGGCCCCACCATTGCTGTCCTCGGCAAACACCGGCTCTCCAGCCTCCACGGTAATGTTGTGCAGAGCAGCGCAGGCAGAAACGATACCCGCTGCTCGATCAGGCTTGTAGAGAAGGGCTCGGTAGCGCTGCAAGCAGCGGAACCTGCTCTTGAGTACCCCAATGCACCTTCCCACAACATTGCGCATGGAGGTGTGTTCCTTGTTGCACTCGGACTCAGGGGTGCCTGGAGCGAGATTCCCAGGAATTGGCGTCAGCAACCACGTCTCCAGGAGATAGCCTGAGTCGCCTGTCAATGAAAGGTGCAAGCTGAGTGCTGTGCCCTTGTAAGTGGCACATTTCTCAGTGTATGCAGAGCATGTGTAATGCAAATGAATAGAGGCGAAAGGACACACAAAGACGACATGGAATGGCGCTGACTTGCCACTATCTTTTAAAACACAAACCCTTACACATGCGCACATGTTGTTGCAAGGGAGGCATCATAGGCGTGGCCAGACAGAAACTGTATTTCTTTGTCAGTACTACACAAACTTCACACACAGACACCTAACCACCTAATAAGTGTAATTATGTACCATTGTGCTTTTTGCTTGTTTTACAGAGGTCACCCTTTAAGGCGTGGCATACATCCACACCTGTCACACTGATATGCAAGATTTCCAGGCGCATTCTCTGCATGGCGATAATGCTCTCCAGTACGAGATATTGTACCATCAGCCTGAAAGGCTGACTTACACTCTACAGGAGCTTCGTGGGGTGCTACAGGCCACATGAACTGTGCAGTAGCTTTGCCAGTGAGCGGGATTTCCTGTACAAAACTACCACATTTCCTTGGTCTACCACTGTCAAGCCTGGGGTAACCTGCAGGGAGCAGAAAACACCACTATCACAGTGTTTCCTTTGGCAGTCTTGCAGCAGGCAGTTGTGTGGGAATGTTCGTATACTGGAATGCCTAGTTACAACATTGATGTGCACTCAAAATTGTGTTGTTATAACCAATAAATGTTACAGACTACAGTGCGGGGAAGAGGAATGGCCAAAAGCCCATTACCACTCTGTATGCTTCCCAGCACAACAATGTGGAGAACACCCTCCCCAATCTCTCCCTGTAGTTGTAATATCTTCATCACAATCCTTCACTTCACTGACCAAGGGGACTAAGCATGGAGTCCTTTCTAGGAAAGCTAGTCAAGTTCTGCAAGGCTACCTTTGGAGCCCCTTTCCTTTGTTTCTCTTTTTAAAATGGGCTCTAGCTTTGGAGGGTGGCACAATGTAAGAGGGGCATAGACTCTAGAGGAAAAGCTTTGGTCACTCGTGATGATCAAAGTTGGATGCCAGCCCAGTCCATGTTGGTGTATCTCCATTGGTCTGGTCCTTTCTGCAGCATGTAATTTGCATACATAAAGCAGTGTGGCAATTAGCCGACGAGCGGATTATTGTTGATTGAAGTTTACTTATAAAATATCTGCTTTGTTACACATTATTTGTTACAGCGGATTATTGTTATGATTGAAGTGTACTTATAAAATATCTGCTTTGTTAACACAATGTGTTCCTTTAGAACGCATATTTATTTAGCCCCCCTACTTGCCAGTGGCTATGGGTATAACCAGTGTTGTGTATTTTCATGTAATAAGAGAACTTGAAATAAAAAATGATTGATTGATTGATTGAATGGTACATATTTGAAACACTTACCAAGGACATAGTCTCCTAGTTCAAGTTGCGAAGCGAGCTGCTCGCACAGGGGGTTATGCTGCCACACCCAGGAGTCATGGGACGGCTCAAGGAATTCGGGATCAATAACCAAGATGCGAAGGTCAGCATTGCACACCTGCAGGCACGATACACAACAGCGTTGCAGAGACGCTTGCAGGCATTTACCACTGTCAATATGGCAAAAAAAAAATGATTGAAGTGTATGTACTGTGCCATCACAAAATGCTGCAGTGTTCAAACTGAAACCACGAGAGCAAAACCTTCATCCACCAAGCAGCACCACTTCTTGCCATATGTCCGCTTGTCGGACGGCGTTAATTACTTCTGTGTTAATCTTTCCATTCCTCTACTCCATTTTGCATACGGCAGAGAACCTAATACATTGCATGGTGTGGGCGAGCCCCGGCAACAAGCTAAACACAACATTTGCATAAGAGTAAACCCGAAATTTAATCACTGCCAAACACAATGGTTGAGGAACGACAAAAGCAAATTCGCCACTAAACCTTTTAGAAGTACACATGCGAAAATGTATGCAGCAACCCAGGAAGTACCGTCACAGCTATCACTGGCCCACTTTTTTGCCACCTTGCGGTTCGACCACAATCAGCGACTCAGAATTCCATATCAGTTCTTCTATACGCGCAGGTGAGACACCGAAATTACAGATTTGATGCGGCACACGCACTCGTGCGCACTGTGACCATCGATATTCTTGACACACATTCTAAATCTTAAAAACGAACGAATGCACAGCTACCATCTCCCCTCACCTCCGCAATTGGAAAAAGGAAAGAAAAACGTGAGCACAAACACATGGAGCAGTACGTCCTTACACATTCATCACACCTGAGCATGTTTGGGAACGGGCACACTGACAATAGCCTCTTACGATGATCAATTAACAACCGAAACTACAATTAGGGGGAAAGTATTCGAATAGGGTACTTACGACCATGACGTTCAGAGCATAGTAACCCTTCCGGGTCATGCAGCTTTCCGTGTCCCCCAGGCTGAGGCCTTGCGGCTTCTCTATGGCTACAAGCGTGCCGTCGACGCACGCTAGCACGCCCGGAATGCACCCCCGTCTGGAAAATGCCGCCTTGGCCCTTTGTTTGGCAGCTGGCGTCAGGGAGAAGTGCAGCAACTTTTTGCGGGCAGCAACTGAAATAATTGCCTCCGACACCTCGTGAACAGTGGTGCTGACAGCTGACTGCGCCATGCCGATCAGCTCTTCGCAACCGACTCTCTTCTGAAAGCTCCCGGTAGCGAAAAATCGAAGCGCACACAGCAACTTCCTCTCTGTAGAAAGGCCACTGCCTCGCTGGCGTCCAATAATGGGGACAAGTTTGTTGCACGAACTACGCACTTTTCGTTTACACAAACGAAAATGTTGCCGGAATTCCTCTTCTGTCATCTCCTCAAACGTATCTTTCCGGACGTCGTCTATGCGTGACTGCAGCAGCCGCGCAGGAGACACGAAAAGGCACGTACGAGAATGGAAACGCCATTTTTCGAGCGCCGGATTGAGTTGGAACGGATTTAGCGCCCGCGTTTCAATCCAATCCAAGCCACTCGAAGACCGTTTTGCATCCGTTCCTCCGAAGAGACGCTCTCGGCGTCCGTCCCTCCGTGTTCGTTCCAGTAGCAGACGACACGGAATGATTGACAGCAACATGACGTCACAGCTCACGTGATGCTTTTGTGCAATTTTGCTCGATCCCGTAGAAATACTGCAACGAACGACGTGCATGATAGCACATCAACGTAGCTTATAGCACATTTTCCTTCACGAAAACGGACGTCTATACCTTAGACTAACATGAGCGCCAACTTTACATCGTACCGTAAGCCACGATTCAGTCGTTACGGTGATGCCGACGTTCCTGATTAGCCCAGGTGAAGCGTACTCGTGATTTAGTACTGATGCGCTTAGCACCAAGACCTTCATTCTACACATGACACTCGGCTTCCTCACTGGCTGGTTCGCATGACGTCGATTCGTGCAATGCGTGGAATCTGCTGAACTTTTTTTGCGTTGGCAACCTTCAGTACCCTTGTGTTGCATAATTCGGTACGTTCTGAAAAAAAAAGATGTTTGTACTTTAGAGAAGCCGTCAAAACTGGCGCTGGGCCCTGATTAAGCAGACTTTTTAGGTCATCAGGGACCAGCAAATTGAAGAGCTTTAACACAGGTGAGTCCCTAGGCGCAAAGATAACGAATCCGTAACAGTAGCAACCACTCTAATTGCACGATTTAATTTGCGTAAACCTAATCGTATTGGCACTAATTCGGCGGGAAAGATAGAAATGAAATCAGGCAGCTGTAACGATAAATACCAGTCGACATATGGGTATCGCCATGGTGATCTAGTGGCTATAGCACTCGGCTGCTGATCCGCAGGTCGCGGGACCGAATCCCGACAGCGGCGGCTGCACCTCTACGGAGGCTAAATGTTGAGGCCCATGTAACGTGCGATATCAGTGCGCGTTTATGAACCCCTGTGGTCGAAATTTCCAGAGCCCTCCACTGCGGCGTCTCTCATAATCATAGTCGGTTTCGGAATATAGAACCCCAGAAATCAATCAACTAGTGGATATCTGAGCAAGATATCCCGAGTCCAGCCCATTACTTGTTTTGCGATGCGTCTATTTCAATAACCATATTTGTTGTAGAGTCTGTGGGGCCGGGTCCCGCTCGACGCCATGTTGTGCGTGGAATGTCTCCGCATCCCCCTCTCCCCAGCTTGACGGGGCGGCGGCCCGCCCGTTTGCCCCATGTGGTTTTAACATAGGCTGCCATTGGGCAGCGAGGAATTCCTCGAACGTTTGCGCGTTCTGGCGTTTCTGGTTTTAGAGATGCTTGGGCAGAACTTGCTGGGTCTTGGAGGGGTGCGCACGTACTTTTGTGACCCTCCGGCCGACCAGGCCTTCGGTCGGATGGCGTGCCTCGGCAAGCCCCAGAGACCACGGCCGTGACCTGCGACCGACGCCCATGTCTGTATGTTCTTCTTCTATTTTCCTTTTCCGAGGGCTCGCGGTCGCGGGTGCGCTGGCCGGGGTTAGGCTCTCCTTCCTTTCATGGTTAATTTTGTGTGTTATTCTGTGTTCGGGTTGTTCAGTGTTATTGTACTTTGTGTTCGTGTGTGTTCGCGTGTTGTTAATCGTTATTGTTATCCTTTATATTTAATTCGATCCTTGATTCGGCCCTGTTTTGTTTGTACTAATTTAACCGTTCATTAAGCTAGCTCGGAGAGTTGCGCCTAATGTTCTCCTCTTTCGCCGCGTGCGACGGTTCGCGCTGCCCTGACTCGAGACGGGCCTCGGGCTGACGCGCGCGGCAACGCTGCGATGCATGGCTGAGATAGCGAGCGCGCGAACGCGACGACCTCATTCTCTGCTCGTTCAGTGCTCGAACCCACTGCAGGGGGTTGCTAGTGGCGATGCCGCTGCTAGCAGTAGTAGTATTAGTAAAAGAACCCCTGCAAGTCTTAGATGATCTTGTAAAAATTCATTTAAAGGATTGTACGTTAATAATTTAGCGTAATTCGAAAAATGTTATCACACGCAATTGACGCATAATTTTGCCTTGCATTCGTGGCAAGTAAATTGCAAATTTGCAGATTTATTGGATCAAGTACAGGCTGGATAAATGTAGTTTTCAGAGTGTGAAACCTGGGGCCTGAAGACAGAAAAAACTAAATCTCAATGATGTATGAAAATTATTTGATCTCGGTTTGAGGGAAGTTCATGAAGTGTCAAGAACGCACGTCTGCGCCATCATAATGCGAAGTTGGTTTAAAAGGAATATAATTCGTGCTTCCTGGTGCAACACAGCATTTGCAACGTATTTTGTCAGGCCTAAAAACAGCTGCGAATCCCTTTGCTCTGATATAACTACTGGCCTGAGCTTACATGATGGTATGCAAGTTTTTGTGCGCGTGTACCTCCACGCAAAAAAACTCTATTTTGATGACAAGGCAATGGACGTTTGACTGACGCACTTATCTCCTAATCTGGCGATATGGCGTGGGTCACACTTTGGAGAATCTCATACTGGGGATACCCGTAGTGCTCGGCCAATGTTATGCGGGTATGTGCCACAGATATTTGAACTTTATACAGGCTATGCCAGTCAAGGACCAAACTAATTTCTGGGCTTTTACGTCCCAAAAGCAGCTCTCATTACGCGAGATGCCGTAGTGGTGGGCTCCCGGAATTTCGACCACATGGGGTCTTTCATTCAATCGCACAGTACACGGGCCTCATCATTTCGCCACCACGAACAAAACTAGAATCTACATTTCGCATATTATTGGAAAACGCTCAAAATCAAGGAAGGCGTACCGCTTTTCTTAGCTTACGATTGAAATGTAGAAACTAGCTGGCATACCCCGAGTCCAGATGAATTCGCTGCGGTTTCCGAAAGCCCCTGAAGTACCATGTAGGAGTAGCACTTCAGGAGCTAGGCTACAGCGGCTCTTACCACATGGTTCATATAGTAAATAAACCTATTAAACCAGTGGTTCTGATGATGGTACTTCTGTAACGTCCACTGCGTGTCTAGTGCGTGTTAAGCTCTATCATAGCAATGTACGAAACAATACTTGTCTTGCACTGTCGTTCCCCTCGCTGTTCTATTTTGCTCTATTCAGTAGCAATACCTCAACGAGTGACGCTTAGGTTACACATACCTATCAGCTCATGATAGCATGCACTTCTGTACCGCAAAAGAAAAGACGCCCGTGCACTGAGTGCCAACATGAACCGCTCCGTGGCGACTGAATGGTCCCATGAGCTACCACTCAGTCGCCACGGTGCTGTCGACGTTCCTGGTTAGCCTACGTTAAGCATACATTCGCTCATGCACAGTGCACAGACGTTCATCTTACTCTTACGACTTCGCTGAATGCCAAAAATTTGTCGTAGGCAATTTTCTAGCTGACTGCTTCACATGACACCGATTTCCACAGCGCCTGGAATCTGCAGGGGCCGAATTCACAAAACTTCTCTCTCGTAAGTGCTTTTTGCCATTGGTCGGGAAGCGTCTCTAATGATATGTCCAGCAGCGGCATTGGCTGAAATTTTCTCTTAAGAGCTTTTTTGTAGTAAGTTGTTTTCGTGAATACGGGTCCAGAATTTTTTGTAAGAAAAACTTTGTAGCTTTACGCCACTGTTAAAGTCCATAAACGCCAGTATATATTTGCAATCTTTATGTTGCAATAAGTGAAACAGTGCCTTGCTATTACGGCAGGAAGCCGCAACTTCTGCAATGTGACGTATAATTAATCCTAGTGTCAATGTTAATGAAGCTTCAAAATGCGCGCCACATGCTATAAGGAAGTAGCGCCGCGGGGCTAGCGCGGTGGCTGTCGGAACTGAGCACAGGCAATGAGCACGTGAGCTCAAGATTCGGTGACGTTGCGGAGAGCGCCTGCGCCAGTCCAGTTGCTGTGTTCGGCACCACGTCGTCGGCCGTCAGAGGCAGAGACGAGGACATTCGACCGGGCAGACTTCTGCGCCGCGTCCGGTCGTACCATGAGATAGCCAGTGCCAATGGCACAACTTACCACGTGTGTCCTCTAACATCCTGCCGCTGAGCGCCGGTTCCTGTCCCCACGGTTCCTCTGCGTTTTTCAGACTGCCGATCAATTAGTCGCACCACCGCTCACTACGACGTGGCGAATATTAACCACACTTTCTTTCTGATACGAAATAAATCACCAATATGTAATGTTATGCTCGAAACGGGGCTTTCCGCAAAGCAGTGCTTGCTTTCAAGCAACTTGGGCAATAGGGAGCCCCAATCCAAGGGCATTTCGCAGATAAACAGCGGCACCGGCCGTTTCACGGAACTAGGTCGCTTCGTTACCAGCGTTGCCATTCCCGTTGAGGCGAGCGAAAAAGCTAATTGCGCGTGTTCAAAGAAGGTTTATGGGCACAAATGGCCGTCGTGTCAGGAACAACGAGCGACATGCGACGAGCTCGCGCTTGCCTCGAACGCGTCGTCGGTAACGGCGTCCATTCAGATATGACTATCGGTCGGAGTCGTCGGCGACGCCGGGTTGTTTAGGTGCAGTTCGCGCTCGCGAAACCATGGTTTCATTTACAATGTTACTGTAGAATGAAGGCTATGCATAATCGTTTGTTTTCTACCTGACAAAGAAACAATAAATTCCGATTGTACACGCCGAAGTGCCGCTGGAGTCGACGGGGCCAGTGTTCATCAGTGCTATGAGGGAGCCAACGCGCTGATGCCCCATTCGTTCCGTGCGTCCTGAACCACCGTACGCAGCGTGTGGTAGCACGAAACAAAAACTATGCGCGAGTGATGTTAGAACACCGATTTTACACAGCAGCTGGAAGTATATATCGAATTCCGTCTTGTAATAGAATTTCTAGCCCCCGCGCACTGTGTACACAAGTACACACACCGTGCTATAAATGAACGCTGAAATGTAGCACTTAAGTGGTTTGGACTGGTAGATTATTATTGGGGAGCTCCTCTGTCATTAATTTTGCCATTTAGTTTTCGATAATAGAAGAAAAATTGATCAAAGCTTCATCTTTGAATCCATGCCAGCACTTTGAGAAGATGAGGTCATGAACTCTATTGCATTTTTTCTACGTTTTCTCGCCACACTGGCTCAGTCAAATTGTGTGAAACGCACCAGCTTAAGCCTCTGGCATCTCTAGAATGCAAACTGTATCTCCTTTACGCTTAAGTAATCATGTAAGACTAAGCAGGCAACGCCGAAGACGTATCGCGCCACACAGAGTACTGCGAGAACCTGGCGCGCAAACATGATTCTCCACAATTTTAGGAGCAGACTCGGAGGGGGTCCTGCGCAATGTCTGGGTCGTTTGTCCTCGAATGGCCCTTTGCTAAATCAACCTTTATTTTTATTTATTTTCACAGCAATATACTACGTACTTTAACCACATACTCCCTGCTTTACCGACTTGAAATAAGTTCTCTGCTGATGGGGGATTGAAAACTACATTTCCAAGACTCCTCAGCCTGGTAGTTTTTCAAACCAGCTTGTTGAATGTGTGTTCCGCGGAGTTGTTTTCATGTATTAGTGTCTCTATTTGGCAACAAGCATTCTGGTGCACTCCTGTTGTCACAGCAGCCCAGATGTTGTGCAAAACCAGCACTTATGCGTTTTACATAAATTGAAGCTTGTTTTGTGTCTGTATCAAAAGATGCTAATGGATTTCAACCGGTTCTCGTGTCCTGGAAAGCTGCTACTAAACCGAAGGGAGCTGCTACCCATTATCCTTTTGTTACGCTGCAAAATCTCCTTTCAAATACTTCAAGCTATTCCCGTCACTTTATTGCCTATATTTGACCACATCGAGTACTGTGAAATTTTAATTTATTGGTAAAACATCAGCAGTGATTAGATTGATAGCGCGAACGCGAAACTTTATGACACCATCACGACTCCACTAACACATCGTATGACGACGTCCCCACTTGGTCACATGACTCTGGCACGGTGCGCTCATGCTGTCCCACGCGGATGGGCTTGCCGTTGTCATTTTTGCTATGTTTATCTGCCAACGGTGGCAATGCCGGTTTTTCAAGATGGCCGTTGAGAATGCTTTGGCGGACGCTTTGCCACAAGACACAATAGGATTTCGCATAACACGTGAATGTTCACACCAATAATAGGTGCTAGGTAGCAGCAAGAGTAAATATTCTGTCTCTGATGAGGCAAAGAAAAAATGCATTATAAGCTATATTTTGGGTGCTAACAGAGCTATTAAGGATATTTAACAGTACACTGCGATCCTCCCAAGCCAAGCGGACCAACCGAAGGTTGGGACGCTGGCGAGAATGTTAGAGCTGCCAAGAAACCTCACTAAAACAAATTTCTTAGGTTACACGCACTCTCATTGTACGAATCAATGTCATGCGAAACCACCAAGGTGAATTATTCTTTGCTAAATGGCTTGACATTACTCAAACTGTGGCGAGGAGCGTAAAGGTCCTTGTGCAAATTGAATAAACAGTCATGCCGACAGCAATGTGACTACCAAAAGGTAGCTTATGTTCCGGAACAACCGCCAGCGCTCACGTTATTCTACAGACATCTGTTTAGTCGAGTCCGTGTTACTGTGCGCTCATATGCATGTTCATATTTCTTATGCATATAATAAGCATCGTTCGTTGGAGTAAGAACGGGTGCGAGCAAAAATGGACACAAGCACGCTGAGTGATATATCATTTTCTACGTTGCCATCAGAACTATTAACACAGGCTACAACTGTGACATGTTAAACAAGTACCAACAAAAACTGCTCATGAAGTAGCTTCGTGAAAAAAAACGAAAGGAGACAACACGAAACGAAAGAAAAACAATAAACGGGCGCTGATCTTCACCTGAAGCTTTATCACTGCTACAGAAGCCTTATAAATAAAAAAATAAGCCCTCCCCCCAAAAAAAAGAAAAAAACGTACAGAGACTGCGCACCCAGCCACCGTTAATCGCCAGATAACTCGCAATCAGGTAAAGTCACAGAGGGTTTGCTAACGCACATCTGTGACCACCTATAGATATACGCAGCCTCCACAAGCTCACGTTGCCTTTGGTTTCGATGCCGAAAGAGAACTTCCATGTGACGTAACATCGGAGTGCACCGTCACTGCTCCTAGTGCGCCGCCTAGTGAAGGCCAGCCTGACTTTTCAGTGAGTTGTCTGCTGCTTAAGCCGACGTTCAGACAGCGCTCTTTCTGTCCCACATAAATTTTATTGACACAAGAGTGAAATGGAGCATATCACGTGGGTGTCACAGGATACAAGAGACAGACAGACAATGATGCTGAGGAGCTACTGCAACGGCTCCCTAGCGGGAGGCCGTTGTAACCGCTACATGTAAAAAAAAAGTTTGTATCCTGTGCTTACAAACTACTTTTTTTTTGTAAACACAGGATACAAACTTCTTGTTTAAATTTGCATTTGTTCCCCTGTCTCCCCAACAGAGGGTGTCCACCTTTGCACATAGAGTGCCTAACTTATTTCTTGCCGATATTAGCACCTGAACCTCATAGCGAGAAACGACCTTTTTTCAGACGCTGGGTGAACCCACGATCGTGAGGAAACATGGCGTATTTCTTGTGTTCTTTGTTGCCTTCGATATATCCAGCTGCCCCACCTTTCTGGTTTTTTTTCCAACAAGCTTCTCGTAAGTCATCGAGAGCAACTTGTTTGTCAGGCCAGCTTGTGTCAACTTCTTAGAGGGAAAATTTCCAGCGCAAACACAGACACACCACTGCGCTGGAAATTTTCCCTCTAAGAACATGTACCAACTAGGCCCGAATGAAGTTTGTGCGATGTCAGTGCACGTTAAAGAACTCCAGGTGGTCGAAATTTCCGGAGACGTCCACTACAGCGTCTCTCATAATCAAAGCTGGTTTTGGGACGTTAAATCCCACAAATCATCATTGGAAGCGCGTTTCGGCTGATCCTCCAATAGGCTGTAGCGTTAACATTCAATCACCTGGGGGCCCCGCCACGGTGGTCTAGTGGCTAATGTACTCGGCTGCTGATCCGAGGGTCGCGGGATCAAATCCCGGCCGCGGCGGCTGCATTTCGATGGAGGCGAAATGTTGAGGCCCGTGTGCTGTGCGATGTCAGTGCACGCTAAAGAACCCCAGGTGGTCGAAATTTCCGGAGCCCTCCACTACGGCGTCTCTCATAATCAGAACTGGTTTTGGGACGTTAAACCCCACAAATCAATCAATCAATCAATCACCTGGGGGCGCATACCCCCTCATCCCGTGCCGAACAGTCCGTGTATGAGCTACATATTACAAACTATCAATCATGACGCTTACTGATCGGGACCGGTTCCTGAAGCTTTTCAATGTTCCGAGCAGGTACATGAACCGTTATAATATTTCTTGTTGTTTTGTGGGGTTTAACGTCCCAAACCCAGTTCTGAGTGACGCCGTAGTTTCGACCACCTGGGGTTCTTTAACGTGCACTGACATCGCACAGCACACGGGCCTCAGCATTTCGAATGTAGCCGCCACGGCCGGGACTCGATCCCGCAACCTTCGGATCAGCAGCCGAGCGCCATAACCACTAGACCTCCGTCGCGGGGCTATAATATTTCTTCGAGCTCGAGCTATAAACCGGAGCGACATGTTGCTTGGAGAACGTGGGTTTGCGATCAACCCTGTATATATCTTTCTAGAAACCCTCCTTGAGAAAATGAAGCCTGCTCTACCGGTGCAAGGCTAACGAAATAGTGAAAGTGATGTGCATTTGGTTGGTCCGACATGACTCCGGCGCACCCGCATTTCTTCGTGGTCCGAGGCCTAGGGAAACGCATCGCAAAGCACTGCAAGGGTCAGCGAATGCTTCTCAGAGCTTAACTAACCTAGCTCAGTGTAAAAAATTTTCACTTCCAACCACAGACGATGGCAGACGCGGCACGCATGGCCTCGGCTTCTCGCTGTCCCACGCGTTTACTAAAATATGTGTTTGTGCATAGCTTCGCGTCGTGAGCCGAAGCATGTTCTCGTGTTGCGAAGCTATGCACAAACGCATATCTTTGCCAGACGCTGTGCACCACTCAAGGCGACAAACACTGTCATTCCCTTTATTTGATTCTGCTAGCACATGCAACACGTGCGACGGCCAGTCGCGGTATTGCCAGTATTGCCACTGTAGAAGTGGGTTGATGTCATGTGCGCAAGAGAATAAAGAAGCGCGCCGGCGTACGCCGCACATTGCGCATTGCATAGAACAAGCGCACGCGCATCCTTGGCTACCAGAACTAATGATGATGATAGTGCTGTGATACGCACCGCAATTTATGCGAGACAGAAATGCTTCACATTTAATAATTACAAAGCAAAATATCTAAGGATATTTACCACAATGAGGAGTGGCTTCGCCGCGAAGTCGGCTTCGCATGTGACAGGAGACCGGTGTACTGTATCATAGTTATTTGTGACGTAAATGTCCATCGTGTCGGGTTATCGATATGATGGCCTCTTAACTACGTTAGTTCATAGGTGGCCCCTCCCGTGCAATCGTACTGCCTAAGCTGTTATGCGATCCTCACAATGGCCGAAACTGACGGTGATAGTCTCCGCAGCCATCGTCGCCACCACCTGTGCCCGTAAACACTACGGGCTTTAGAGCGAGAGAAAAAAACTCCATTCCGGCATGGATGTGAGCTGGGATCAATAGGAACCGCGCCAATTCACCCCTTACTGAGTATCACAATTGTGTTTGGGCATGTTGCATTCTATCCCACGGCTCTGCTATGGTCGTAGTGGTGCTTCCAGAGATCATATATATGTGAGGCAGTGGCTTCATCGATGAACACGAGAACAAAAGGGGAAGAGAAAGGAAAGAAAAAGCAAGGAGAACAGAGATAATGATGAAAACCAAGAAAAGGAAGAAATCGCAGAAGTTGACAAGAAGGAAAAAAGGAAGGCAAGGAAGAGCACGGTGATGAAGTGGTGACGAAGAGCGAAAGGCGACGACGAATGACAGGAACTCGACAGAAAAAAAAAGATGAAGAAGGAAACGAAACGGACGATGACCGCGAAAAAGAGGAAGCCGCAGAAGGAGACAATGGAACAGGAAGAGCAGGGGAAGGAGGTGAAGTAAAAACGTAAAATATAGAGAGAGAGGTTGATTTACAGAAATTCAGAAATGCTGGGCTGAGCTGTAATTTTCTAGGCCTGCTTGTCTAGGCTGGAGAAGGGGAAAGAGGAAAAAAGAGTGGTGAATAATGTCGCCTACGTTCAGGTTCACCTGATGGGGCGGGACCCATCACGTGAAATCGAGCATGCAGCAAAATCTAACCCACGCTGCCACTGCGCTGCATCCTCTGCAGAAACCTGGGAGTTCCTTTCTAATACTATGTGAACGAGACTAGAATCAGAATTTTTTATCACCGGTATTTTTACGACAGAATTTGATTGGACGGAAGGTAACGCCCAACTTCTAAGGAGGCTGTTGTGGCTTTGGCCTTACCTGTTTAACCCTTTCAGCATTGGATTTTTATTTTCAGTGCACAATTTATTCAACGTAATTTTTCATGCGTATATGGACTAAATAACATCCCTTGCAAATATGAACCTTGTGGGCAATCTATTAAGCGAGTTAGCACTACGGTGTCAAAATCGTACATTAGGGCTCAAGAGTTGTAAAATGACACACGTTGGTGCTATATGCCCATATCTTTGCTAGGTGCACGCGTAGGAACACTGTGAAGTGTCTCCTTGGTAATTACAGATATAAATGGACCATGCGTCACCGCCATGGTTCCAGACCTAGGGTCAGGTAAGGGGGTGGGGCCGTATGAGCACATGCATGCATGTGTGTGTGTGTGCGCTTTACATAAAGCCGAGTGTACATGGGTGGATTCCCACAAACATCAAAAAGCTTCATCCCTTCCATCTCGCACGCCTTTGAAACAGCGGTTGGCCTTGCCACATGTCACCGTATTTCAATCTAGTGGAACACTTCAAAAACATTCTCTAGGAAAACTGTGACTGTAAAATAAGTATTTTTATCGACTGTATTCATATACCGTGCTTATAATCACAGCCCGCTCTTTCTTCCATGGGGGTGGTGAAACAAAGGCGCGTGGCCTCCTTATCCTTATCGTGTTTGTCATTTACATCCAGCATACTTCCCCTACCGACTTTGCGAAGCAGTGCTCTAGCAGCTACATTGACTTATCTGGACATATTTTCATGTTATTTGTGAACCAACACTATTGGCACGAACATGCATGCAATAAACAGACTCAGCTATCAAAAAACAGCGCGCCTCTCGTAACTCTATGGGTTTCAGTCGCAACCGTTGAGCCCTGATCGTGTCAAAATTGCACATATAGAAAACTAAGCTTTACCGAAAATTGGCGCTAACCATAACAAAACTTCAAGCGGCTGTGCACTAAGGCAGTTATAGCAAACAACATAAAAATGACATTGCATGGATCAGAATATTTATTGCGATAGAACAATTCAAAGTAAGACCTCACGTGGCGCATCACGTGCAAGGGTTTCGCGGCGGCATTTTCCTCTTCCTTGCTGCCCTCATAAAAACATGCAGCTAGTAATCATATGGCTGGCAGTAGGGATTCCTGAGTGCCCTCTTGCCACTAAAATCGACAGTTGTAGTTCTGTTTTCAAGGCCCCTTGAGGAACATTTTCTTGTGGTGTCAATTGACACCGCCAGGGCCGAAAGGGTTAATGTTCACAAGCTAGCTTTGCCGTCTTCATCACCGATAAAACCGAGCGACAGAAATGAACCATGCACGTTAAGTCCACCTAAGTAAAATGTCGTCTCATGCCACTCGGCTAATTCGTTTTCTACTTATTTTTTGTTTATCGGCTTGCGTTGCATGTTTACACGGTACAGCTACATTTCACGGCAGTGTTTTTCTGCGAGAAACTCCACTGATTTTGTCGGAAAGACGAGTATAACTCAATCTCAGCTGTATGATCTCAGTGCACATTAAACAACCCCAGGCATCTGAAGTCTTCGAAGATCCCCACTACGGCGTCTCTCATAATCACATCTTGGTTTGCGACGTAACACCCCAGAAATCAAGTGAAACAGGTAGCAAGTTGTGCTACCACTGATTACGCCATGTCATTAGGCATGCAGTAGGCTCAATATGAAGCGCCACAGAGGCACTTGGACATTGCGCACTGATCAGATCCAACAACATGATTTATTCCTCATGTATATCAAGATTACTTGAGAACTGCTATAAGCAAATATATCCACACAATAATAAGATTACTGCGCAATATACGGAGAAAAGATAGTTGCCTTGGTGCTGCCTGTCGGTAGCACCTACACCTCACGGGAACCTCACACTGCTGCAGCCGTGACTTCGTTAGCGTCTGAAAGACGGACAAATTAGTTCCGGTCACAGACTCGCGCGACGCTGAGAGCGTCGATCCCTGCGAAGACCATGATACCGGGAAGCGTCTCGCCGGGAGTGTCAACAGGAGCATGCAGCCGTAAGAGAGAGCGTTGGAAGACGACGATCCATTCAACACCTAGAGATCCCAAATTACTGCCGACGGCGAAGTCATGTGGCTCGAGCTCCATGAAGTTCCTGTGACCGCACACAACCAAGGCACCTCGCTCGAGCATGCCGCTTTCGTCCTTATGCAAGTTCCACATCCGGCAGACAGGAGTCATGACGTTGGTCCAGCCACTAGCACGCCGCCCTGCTGGTCGCTGAGCTATCTGCGTCGGCTGCATTCCGCGCCGGCCTGGTCCGGGCTGCAGACCTCTTTCCATTTTGTGAACCGCGTGTTGGGCTGGCCAAGCTGTTGTTGCCGCCATCGGCCAAGCCGGCACGTCTAGACGAACCAGGAGTAGAAGTTGTCGCCTGGTGTCGCAGTACAGATGAGCCAGAGCAGCTGCAAACTCGTCAGCGCCAGCACAAGAGACTATGTCGCTTCATAGCTTTTCGGCAAGGGGTGAACGGGTCGGAGACTTGCAGGAAAATTGCTTCTTGCGGGGCGTAACATAAGAATCTTCGAAGCACGCGCAGGGGTTTTGTCGTCGTCGTCGTTATCATATGGAAGCGTGACCTATACAAGAAAAGGAGCAAAAATATCCGCCAAAGGTGACTAAGAGTGTTGGACTGTTCTTAAACAAATATTTTATTGTGTGTGGACTGCCCCAGGTTTCATGAACAGTGTGTGGTCTTTGTAAAGCCCTTGATCAATCACCAAATGCCCAGATCTGGAGGCTCGACCTATTCCGGATGTCCGATAAAGGATACCAATGGCCTGTTCAAATATCGGATCGAAAAATATGAACACCTAATGATCAAATGAAATAGCTTTCTTAAATTTTACATCGTTTTCTAAGGAACATGTTGTCTTGGGCGAAAATTCCGCACAGGTCCACAAAAATTTTAGAATAGCCCGTTTTTTCTGTGCTCACGACTGTTCATTTAATGTGAAAATGGCCGACTCCTTACATGCAACTCCGGCTGATTTTCACGCGAGTTGTGGGAACGCTACGCCAAGCCAGTTTGTTTATTTTAAGCAGTTGTCATGAGACACTGTCGATAAATATCGAGGGTTTTCGCGATATGGCACACACATTAGCATTAAGAGCTTCACTCAGACAGCTACACCTCGAACCATTCGTGTGACATTAGACACAGTTTTTGATCATAACTAAGCATTCTCACCACGCACATCGTTCATGTTACTGCGGCTAAAAAGTACAAGCCGTCAGTGCAAAGAAACACTCTTTTTTTTTGTAAATTTAGTGACAGGCAGCCGTTCAAAGCGGTGATTGTTAGTTATCGTCGTGTCTTTCGTGTACAATTCGTCCTGTTCTATGCGGTTTTCCATTCTCTTTCGCTGATGTACCTGTGGGCGTATTGTACCACATTTGTGCTCATTTCCATACCATTGAGTCGCCTTCAGCTATTAACCGGTCTATTAGCTATGATTACGTTGGTCAGGGATGATTTTACCGCTAGTTATGGAGCCGAATGCAAGGCTGATAAGTTATCTCAGCAGCTCTCCCTTCGCCAATCAATAAAGTGCGTAATGGTGATGATATTGGCGCAAGGGCCAAGTGTGGCCAAAGAGCGCCATTTCACGGATGTGGTGATAGCGGTGACTCGTGAGCTACAATGACAAGATGCAACACCGCTGTACAGGGGCCTAAAATCAGATCGCTGTAAATGGCGTAAAAATATAGAGAATAAAATTATGACATTGACAGGTGGGGTGGTCTATGGGTCTTGAGATGATATCTGTGATACTAAAAACTGAATAATAATGACAGTGACATAAGTTATTTACAATGAGCATCGTACTGTACAACGAGATCTCGGGTTAAAAAAATCATTGGACAGCACTCCCGTCTCCTAAGGGCCCTTGAGCGCAAGGGCCTGGAGGCCATCACCGCCGTAGGAGCAGCCTCAGTGAAGAGGCCGTGCTACGAGTCCCTTGGTTTTATGACGTGCAATAGACCGACATCTTTCAGAAAGTTCAGGACTATCTTGTTTTCAAATAGCGGGTGTGGGCCTAAAAACAGTGCAGGGTGAAATGGCACATGCAGTCTGTACCCTAAAGAAAAGTGTTTTCTCCTCTCAGGCTCCAACTCTCGACACTCAAGCAAGACGTCGAGGACAGTGAGCGTCATGCCACATTTAGTGCACGTGGGAGGTTCACCACCTGTCAGCAGGTAGGAATGTGTGCCATATGTATGGCCGATCCTGAGCCTACAGAATGTGACTGATTACCCCGGTTTTTTTAATCTTGCGGAACATTACCTATATATGGCCTAATCAGATGGAGTTTATTTGCTGTCTCAGAATCCCACATGTGCTGCCAATAGGTACGAATACACTTACGGACGTATGATGTCATATCGGAGGCAGCGACCAGCATGGAGACGTTACCAGCTTCGGGCTCGACCGATGTGGCAAGTTGATCTGCTAGAACATTACCCTCTATGTCCCGATGCCCTGGCACCCAGCAAATAACTACAACCTGATTGGACGCATACATTGTGCACAAGAGACGGTACAGCAATAAAGTGTGTAAAAGCACCACAATTATTGCAACGTGAAGAGAAAGAGGAAAAGTGCCGAGTCCTTCCTTAGTGGGCTTCGTGAGCTTTCTTGGAGGGTGGCGGCTGCTCTTTGAATTTTTCTGGGTGGTTGGTTAAGTGCCGGGTAGTTTCGGTTTTGTATTCTAGTTTAAGCTGAAGCAGACAGTTTTTTATGGCTTGGTTGCGTCTGGGTTAGCAGTGATTTATGGGGTTTTACTTCCCAAAACCAGCTCTGATTATGGTAGGCGCCGTAGTGGAGGTCTCCGGAAATTTCGACCGCCAGGGATTCTTTAACGTGCACTGACATCGCACAGCACACGGGCCTCAACATTTCGCCTCCGTCGAAATACAGCCGCCGCGGCCTGGATTTGATCCTGTGACCTTCGGATCTGCACCCGAATGCCATAACTACCAGACCACCGTGGCCGGGCCTGGGTTAGCAGTGATGTCCGGAAATTCTCCTGGGCAGGATCGTTCCCCGTGGACGGCCTCTCTGCAGAATGACGCTTTACCTCTTGAATTGCATCTCCGCGGTGGTGTGACCAGCATTCCTGTTGCTCTGGTGCCCTTGGGTTGCCACTTCATGAAAATCAACAGCCATAAGGCAATCCAATAGCAGCCGCACGCAGTGACTCCAAACTACCAGAGCATCACGGACGTGCGCCAGTTTGGCCGAGGTGGGATAGTTTGTAGATCGCCTAACCAGGCTTGTGTAACCGATCTCTTGAAATGCTCATCTTTTGCTTAGATCCCGGTGAGTGCGTATATACCACCGCACCTTGCTTCCACGAAGGGTATCGTAAGAGGTGAAGGCGCGCAACTGAGTCCTTCCGAGACATTGGAGAAGCCCTCTAATGCTGGAGTGGTGGCGGCGTACCGATGAAATCGCGTTGCGGACAACAAGCGTGTCCCCACTGTCTGTGATTGCGGCTTTTGCCGGTACGTCTTGTCCCTCGAAAATCAAAGCGCGGCCCCTAGTTTTTAGAGTTGATCCGCTGCGGTCACGTCCGCTACAATGCCGGACCTGCTGGCGATTAGGTCATAGTGCCGGAGGGTGCAAATGAGAGTGGCACTATTGTAAATGTGGTCAGGCTCATGTGCATTTTGAATGCACGGCTTGAGAGGAAAAATGTTGCCTGTGCGTAGGAAGTCATTGTACTGAGTAAGCAGATTGTGCTATACAGCAACAAGAAATGCAGGAGCTCGAGATCCTTGAGAAAAGGAGACGCCCTAGAAGAGAAGCTTTGGAAACGGTCAAGGAGAGGGCACACGGGTATTCTGGAGTCGCAGCACGTCAGGCGTTCACAGAAGCATCTATTGCACGAGCTATGCATAGCTCAAGTAGTTAGTACCCAAATAGTGAGTCTGCTTCACTAAGATCATGCAATGGTCGCATGATTTTGTTAGGGCACCCTAAAATATATCATGCGACCATTGATTCCATAAGTGCAAGCTTCAGTGAGCAGGTATCGCGTTTGGAGGGCTCTGGTTATACTCTATTTTTAGTGTCGGAGGTTTGCGAATCCTTGCTTCAAAAAAAAAAAAATCCACGCATATCCACGGAGTGAATGATGATGAGTGGGCAAAGCTCCGGAGGTTCATCGGTAAAAACCGTGAATCTTCCGTGAATCTTGCCCAGTACATCATCAAAGACGTGACAAACACTGTGTGTCGCCATCTAGCGCTCTCCTATCACACTAGAGCACGCAGCGAGCGCCTCCGCGCCATCTATTGATCAATTCACGTACTAGCTAAGCAGCACCGTAGCGCTCTGACAGACGGACGGACAGACAGACAGACGTACAAACGGATAGACAGACAGACCGACGGACGGACAGCCGGACAGAGGGGTGGACGGACAGACAAACAGACAGACGGACGGACATACAGACAGACAGAGAGACAGACGGACAGACAGATAGGCAGGTGCTATAATGAAAAAATTACAGCATATCCACGGAGTGAATGATGATGAGTGGGCGAAGCTCAGGAGGTTCATCGTAGAACGTGCCGAGTTCCGGATTAATTTAGTTAACGCGCACGCTACGATTCCTTATGGTTCAACTATGCACAAGTGAAATCTCCCACCGGCACTTCATTGCAAGTCAAGATCCAGTGTGCATATATATATATATATATATATATATATATATATATATATATATATATATATATATATATATGGGTGGCCGGTGAACGGTTCTCTAACGCAAGCAGTCGGTATTTCTCAATCAAGAAACTCGCTAGGAGATGCTGCCTGCGCCAACGTTGTCTGTCGCGGGGGAGGGCGCGTTCTCCTTCTTTGCGAGCTGGTAGAGCGTTCATCTAAGAAAGAGCGTTTCCATAGTCAACGCGCGCCTTTCGCTCTCTCTCTCTCTGTCTCTCTCTGTCTCTCACAAGACAGCAGATGGAAGAGTGAGAGAGAGAGGCACGCGCCGAGGGCGAGCGCGTGCCTTCCGGCACGCCGGTTACGCCTGACGCCTGACGCCTGACGTAGCACAAGGTTAGACTAAGAGTAGCTTCGCCCCTAAAAAGCCAAGGAGTACTGCTGGGAGGTACGCAGTAATGCTGGCGACTTTTTAAATGAGCATTGCAAGCGTTGTGGTTGCACCCCCACGTTCAAAGAAGCCAAATTTGTAAGTAAATCAAAAGGCAAGACGGCACGAGAACTTGTTGAAGCGCTCCATATTAAAAAGCAGGAGATAAAGGAGTGAGCAACCCTTCACTTTTAATTACTGACGCCAGAGTTGAATTTTTAGATTGTTTTGCGTAGCCTTCTTGTTTCACCCTCACGCGTTGCCACGTGTTTTATGGTGATTACTTCATTCTTTTTCTTGGATTTTACAATTTGACGCCGAGTTATCGCTCTAGCTTCTTTATTTGTTGCAGCCTCACGCGCTTTCCGTGTTCATTGTTTCTAATCAGTTTCATCTTAGACGTGTGGTTTTATTTCTAGGATTCTGATGTTTTGTTTCCCTGTTCGATGTGGTACCGAAGGCTTGGGTTGAAATATTTTCGCCCAGACTTGATCCGGTCTTCTCATAGTTGAGTGTGTACCTTGAAGGAGTGCTCATGCGCAGGTTTTATCTTGCCTGTATGCTTCAGATCTCTTTGTTCTTTTTTGTGTGTTTTGTTTGACTGCTTAGCGTGGTGTGGCCAGATTTCGCATAACCAGAGGTTTGGTGAAGTGCAAATAAATCTAGTTGTAAGTCGGCGCTCGTCTATGTGATTCGTGTGTCTCCTGTCTTCGTCTTCGTCGCGCTGCAATTTTAAGAGCAGGAACTAACAAGCCCAAGTCAAAATTCTGCTGTCGTATCCCTCCATTGAATTTTTATTTACACAGGTCTGTTCTGGTGCCATCTCCACTATGCCGTTATTGTCCAGACCCTGAAAACATTGCTCATTTTTAGGAGCTTACTCGGCAAGCTTCTTATGCTCGCGCCTTGTCCGGCGGCGGCGACGGCGGCGGCGGCGTGTGCACGCCGCTCAACATGCCGGCTTTCCGGTGATTTCAAGAGTGCTCACTAGATGGCGGCGCCGCTCAAGGCAACGCACACCACTCTCAGCACGTGCGCTTCCTTTCTCTTCGCCGGGAGCTCTCGCAGTGAACACTCTTCGTTACCGCTCGGCCACATCAACACCGCACAAGCCAAGGCAGCAGCGCGGCGGGCTCACAACGCAGCAGCAGCTCGGGCTCGCCGCCAAGACCTTGCGGTGACAGCCCAGGAGGCCGAAGTGTACAGGACTCGCCGTCAAGCAAACCCGGAGCTGCGGGCCAGCGAAGCACAAGCGAAGAGGGATCGCCATCAAGCAAACCCGGAGCTGCGGGCCAGCGAAACAGAAGCAAAGCGGGCGCGCCGTCAAGTGGGCCCTGCGGTTGCAGGTCTCGAAGCAGAATCAAAACGGAAGTGGCGACCAGAGAACCCGGAAGAAGGGCGGTCGCGGGATGCCGCGGCCAAGCGCCAAACGCGCTCGCTGCCTGACGTATAACAACGTTGTCACGTCTATATATGATGGTAGGAGATGTGTACGGAGGATTCGCGGGATACCCGATCATCTCCCAGCAAGCTCCTCTAACATCATTCACTTTGTGGCTATTTGGGTGCTTTTGAATTACCTGTCAACGTTATATAAATAAGGAGGAAAATTCATTTCGAAATTGTATTTAGGAATATAAAATTTCCCTGAATTCTCAGAATATTCTTTCCTTTGAGGCGTCCTCACAAGGCTACAGCAATAGGAACGTCTGCTTAGCCATGTGCAATTTCCTTAGTGGGACAAGAATTCACTGCTAATCATTATTCCATCCAAAACTTGGTACCTCGAAATTGCTCCGACTAGTTGATTAAACTTCAAATTATTTTATTATGGTTCATTTGTATAATAAATAGTCTATCATTCTCTAACATTTCATTCTTCCTTACTTTACCGATTCCTCCCTCTTCCTATGTTATAGCTCAAATTTTTTCCTCTTTATATTAGCCGCCGGCTTCATGGCCAATCCCCCGTAGTAGGCAAGAGCCACTTATCAAGGAACAAGGAAACAAAGAAAGAAATAGCACGTGAACGCGGAGATCGGCTGTGCGTAAAAGACGAAGAGGAAGCAACCTTCACCGTTCGAGGCCGCACGATACGCCACAGCAGTTCAAGTATCGGTCGTCGCGTCTGCCTGATTGCAAACTCCTCACGAAGTCTCCAATGACGGGCCGTTGGCACCGCCGGCATCATCGGCGGATCGACATCGCCGAACCAGCTGCGTCGCTGTTCACGGGACGTTCTGTGGGCGATGATACCCAGGACGGGCCTCCCCCGGTTAGCATTGCCTCCGGTTGCCTGGGTGCAACAACGAGTACTGCAGTCCTCGCCGCCTCTTCCAGCACAAGTGCCACCATGACGTCATTTCGGAATGCTCTCTGCAGACAGCAGCAGCTGCAGTTCTGCTCTGCGAGCTCCGCCGGCATTGGTGCTCGGGAGCAACAGTCTAGGATCCTGAGGAGCAGTGATGACTGAAAGGTACGTTCACAATTTTTTTAGCCTTGCGAGAGAAGAGCAGCAATGGCATAAATATTACTCGAAGTACCAAGGTGTGTAAAGCTCGTCGCGCAGTGCGGCGTCGTTCGGTTGGCTAACTTCAGCGTGCGTGCGAATATTGAACGCAAAAGCTGTTCCGCGGAGATGTAACAGTTATGAATTATGATAAGACATTTTGTTGTATGCAGGGATCGCAGTCACGCGTGCTGAAGTAACAGTGAGGAAATGTAGCAACTGGCGCCTCGTGAAATTTGTTAGCAGATAAAGGTGCAGCTTATTCAATTATAACAGATAAAGGTGCAACATATTCAAATATAATAGATAACAAAATTCTCGGGTATTCTTACTTGAGAATATTCCCGCATGGTCCTCGACGGGCGCTGGCGAATACGTATAAAAAGAATTTAACCTATGCCACGTGTCAGGAATTATATAATTGTTCCGCAAATAAATATTGTAGTACTGCGAAACACACATGCTGAAATGGAAATCAAGTTATCTTTCCATGTTTGATAAGCTTGCCAAACAAGTATCAGCGAAGATATTTTTATCACATTTAAAAAGATATATATGGGATCTACTGTAAAATCCCGATGAAGCACGCCCACCCGTGCCCTCCCCCCTTCCATTTTCGAGATGTTTGAAATTGGCTCTCAAGACAAAGCAAGCGCCCCCTCCCATTTAATCACTATTTCTATTGCATTGCGACGAATGTTGCACAATAATTTTCAACAAACCATGCAATTATGTAAGGAAAAGAAATTTCTTCTTCATCTGCACTTTTGCCGAAACCTGACAGTGGTTGCGCTTAATCAGCCGTGTGCCTAGTCATACGGATGCCGAGCCATAACCGAGAGAGGCGATATGCATTGTGAATTGCCATTTTCGTCGAACTACAGGGAGCTAGGATACTCCTTGATTGCTCGAACTAGACGGACGCATGCGAGCAGCATCATTTTCCATCGTGAATTTAATTGCTGCTGGTTCCCCCAAATTACGAGTGCGATTTCGAGGAGTCATTTATCGTCTTGAGGAGCAGTGACGTCGAATAAAGCCTGTAAATGCACCTATTTTACAGATATCAAGGAAAACAATCACCTTACTTTCTTTTTTAACTCCGGCAGTTACGCCGCCATTTTTAATTGTGGTTCACGACAGAGGAAGGTTCTCGCCTTAGAAATGTGTCAAATTATCTCTTCCTGAAGGAGAGGGTGGGGGGGGGGGGGGGGTGCTTGTTCGGGATAAAACAGTACTTTATACTCGAGTGCAGGCTAAGAGAAAAGAGGCGTCTGCGCGTTAAAGGATCCCCCTCCAGCAGTATGGCCGCTCTGTTAACGTGACGACGCGGAACGCAGCCTCCGCGCCGCGCTTTGAGCTCTCTCTTGAGCGCTGTGCGGGGGCAGTCTGCCGCGACGTAACCCTTACAGAGTGGCACTAAAGGCAGGAGGAGGGTGCTTTAACCGCAGACACCGCTTTTTCTTGACCTCCACCGGAGTTCAGTAAAAACTCTTTTATTTCGCTTCGGAAATCGCATTTTTTTAGAATTCGTAGACTCAATAGGATAAATGCATATTTCAGAAACAAGTGATCATAAAGACTCCAAAACTGAAAGGCCTTGTTTGTATAAAACAACGAGACATATAAGAATAGTTTAGATCCTGGCAGACGCGCTTCTGCGACGGGTATTTAAGAACTACGCTCTAATTGCGCTTTCACAGGAGTATCAGTCCAGGAGAGTAGGTCAATCGTGATGATGTTTTAGCATTTGGGAAAGCCCAGAAAGACTAATACCATAATGAATTGCCGAGGGGAACAGTATGGGTGAGCGCTATGTTCCAACTCATCCTTTATTTGTTCACTCCAAAGCCGCACACAGCGGACCACTCACCCGCTTAGCGTATGGTTGATCTTCGCAATGACGAAATGATGATTTAGCGGACCAGGCCCCGCCACGGTGGTCTAGTGGCTATGGCACTCGGCTGCAGATCCGAGGGTCGCGGGATCGAATCCCGGCCGCGGCGGCTGCATTTCGATGGAGGCGAAATGTTGAGGCCCGTGTGCTGTGCGATGTCAGTGCACGTTAAAGAACCCCAGGTGGTCGGAATTTCCGGAGACCTCCACTACGGCGTCTCTCATAATCAGAGCTGGTTTTGGGACGTTAAACCCCACAAATCAATCATTACTTAGCGGACCAGTTGGAACTTAGCACCTTCAGCTCCGTTCCGTCCTGCGAAGCAGATCGTTCACACACACACACACACACACACACACACACACACACACACACACACACACATATATATATATATATATATCATTCATAATGTCGGCGGGACTGCAAGAGAGCTAAAAAGGAATTCGGAGCGGTTATTTCTATTAATATCTATGGAATAAGTGCTTTTCCTGCATTTTGAGAACGTACTTCTTTTAAAAGCCGTCAAACGACTTTTCCGAGCCGGGCGTAGAGGTGGCAGCCCCGCGAAATCAAGCAACACCTAAGAATACACGCGGTCAGCTGATGAGGCTCACGTCTGTCCGTTGGATTAGAGCACGATTCTTCTAGATCACTCCAGTCCGATGAAAGTGGCAACACACAATGCCTATCGCTTCCGAACTTGGCTGACTATGTTGGTGAGAAGTATGCAGCTATGTTGCTGCCATTATAGGCCTCAGTAAAAGTGTCGCTAAAGAGCAAATATATGTTCTTTTAATAACAGCATCATTTTTTATAATTAACTACGCACCTTCTTGAAGAACTGAAACGGAAATTTTCCAAATGACCTGGAATGGACACGTGTGGCAAGAACCTGGGTTAAGGAAAGGGAAGGGGCATGCTCGGTCAGTGGCGCCACTTGAAGTCTGTCGAAAAAGGGATGGAGGCGCTTGCACGAATGCGCGCGCCTGTTCGAGATTTTACAGTATATATATATATACGATAAGGTTGCCGTTGGGGGGATGTTTATTTGGTGCGGGAGCGCGGTAGCGAACCAGCACAGATCATACACGATTATGATGGTCGTAGCTAAGCGCGACTATGAAGATAACAAAACGTTTGATGATGTTGATGGAAAGACGAGGAATACTTGCGTAATCTAAATGCCCACACCAATTTCTTCCACATGAAGGCGGCCGTCTGTGGCAGTGTTAAGAGGCGTCAAGCGAATGTTCACGGGTGTGGTCCGATGAAGAGCAGAAGTTTTTGCACAAATCAGGTGTGCGAACAGGAGTCATAAGCAGGACCTCATCAGCAGGTCGAAACGAGACAACGCGGTGGCATTCGTCGTAAAGGGCGTTCGTGTCTTGCTTGTGTGGCGTGAGTGTTCATGCGAGCGCGCTGTCGAGATTGGACGATACGTGAAACGTACTCTTCCCGTGATGAGGATGCTGAATTCGACAGGGTGGCGAACAACGAAACTTTCAGAAAGAAAGTAGGGGAACGTTCGTAAATGAGGTGAAATGGCGGGTAGCCATTAGTGTGCTGTACGGCCGTGTTGTAGGCGAAAGTGGCGAATGGTAAAAGTGCATCCCAGTTTCTGGGGCTTGGCTGAATATCAAGCATGTGTATATGATGACTGCGAAAAGGTGCACGCACTAGGATGAGGGCTTATCTTCGCGTGTGTTCTATTTCCTCTGCCTGCATCCCCCAGGACAGGGAGTATTGCATGCCAAAAGATGAACGCAACAGTGAATCTCTGTAGGGGAACAATGGGTTATGTTTAAAAACTACGAAAGGATCTTTCAAGTGGTCGCAATCAACAACACATGGATGACTTTGTTTTCGCTCCCCTCTTCCTTACCATGGCGAATTTTATTTCTTATGTATGTTGATTTAGCGCCCTCTAAGCATATGCACTATTATGAACCAACTAGCCCAAGAATTTTTATTAAGCTTGTGCTTAGCAGAATACTGGTTTTCTGAGATCGGCACGGGCGAGTTATAGCTGAAATGCATTTCTTATTATCAATAACTATAAACAAGAGTGCGGTCTTCTTACGAATTTTGCTCTTTCTTCTTGTAGTAAAGCTAGCAATTTCATGCCCCAACTTGCTGTTTCTTTTGTGTGGCTAAAGTTGACTAGCGCTTTTCGTCCAGCAGCGTTGCTTTGACATAAAGCAGTTGCAGATTAAACATTTGGCACTTTGATTAAGCCCGCTGGCACAGAGCCTCAGTTAATTACTATAGCGCTCACATTAGCTGGAATTTGGATTAAAGCAACGTAAAACAGGATGCTAGCTCACGAGGAAAATCTTTTAATGTGCTCGAGATATCATTGCTGTCTAGCAGCATTCGGACTTCATGATCGTAATCATCCTTTCACTGGGCTTTCATGCAGCGTGCTTATCTTTCACACTTACTATTGAAGTGAAGCGTCATTGTGGTTTATTTTTATTCTGTGCTTGCAGCACTCAGGCCCATCATCAAGCTGGCCTTTTTCGATACTTAGATCACTGGGGGTTGAAGAAAGGTCGCCGATAGCAACACCACTTCAAGCGCCAGCAGCATCCTGGAGTGCCTTGCACCGCGGAACTGCGTGTTCCACATCGGCCCATCACTTCCGGACTTGTGGCTGCAAGGGGAGCATGTCCGCCTTGCAACGCGAACATTAGTGGTCTTCACATTCACGGGATATATTTGTTTTCTTCTTCACATGTTGGTGCATACCTTCGGGTAAATAATTAAATTACGTATGGATGTTGAAGGGGTGAGCTGTCCGTATGTGCATTCTACCTGTGATGAGCAGGAGGAAATTTCGATAAGTACTGAAAAGCGATGTATCTTTCGGCCGCTATTACTAATCAGTCAAAGCTGCGAATTTCGCACTGAATTCTTGATTTTAAGATTTGGCGAAGTCCAGTGCACTAAGCCTCCGGCCTTTTCAATAATCGCTCGAACATGTGCGGACGTGCTGATGTCAGCAGGAGACAGTTATTTCAGCCAGGAAGAGCGTCATTCATACGAAAATCAATGGATTGTCTAACCACCGCGAAATGCGTGTGTGCCGGAGTCAAAGCCGGACCAGCGAAGTGCCTACTGACTTCGCTAGCCTTCCGTTACTGCTGCAAGCCTCGCCATTTTTTTGCGTTTAACAGCATAGCGCCGTAACCCCAGACCACTGTGGCATACAAGGCTATGCTATGCTTTACTCTGTTCCCACCACCTCGCCTACCCATTCGCAGCCTTCTTGCTATATATAACAATCTATGCTGTGCTTAGAAACGTGCCGGCCTTCATGTAGTAGTAGGCTGAGGGCGTGAGCGCAAGAGAAAAATGAAGTGCGCTCGGAAATGCCTGTATTTTAAGGAAGTACACGCACACAGTTCCACATATTTGATGATGATGATCATCATCATTGACCAGACCGGATAGGTCACGCCCTGCATAAAGAGCTCCGCTCCTAACAGAACACCTATTGTTCACACTTAAAATGCATTATCCATGCGAAGCGAGTATTCTTTTAAGCAAGGATGAAAGATTATTCGAATGTGTTTATTCTGCTTGCAGGTTATTCCAAAATTTTGACCCAGAAAGTGTTGCAAACCTCCTCAGTTGTCTGTACCGTGATCTACCCTTTGCTCATCGCAGTCCTGCCATCAAGCCCCGTGAGCCCGCTTCAGGCATATAACTACTGACTTTGTACATAGACGCTGATCGTACACTGAATGTCTAGGAGTTTGGCAGAGGCACTGTCCTTGCTGACTTCGTCGCATGACATCGATTCTGCAGTGCCAGATATCTGTAGAATTTTCAAACCTCAACCCTTTGCCACGCAAAATAAAAAAATGAATAGTAAATAAACAAATAAATCAAAATATGACACCCACTTATGTTACATATTTAGTGGGTATGTGCACTAAACCAAGAAATCATGAAAAAAGGGCCAGGTCTGCGCGGAACCGCAGGACAGTGACAGCGTAAGCTGGAGGAGCGACCTTCTTAGAGGCCATTTTAAACACTTGGGGAAACTAGTGCAAGTAGAGGTGGTAGGTATCCCGTGCTACATAACTCTTATCATTTTGCCAAGTAGGGAAGTACCCACTACGCATTAATTACTGCGGTATAACTGCACATCTTAAAGAGTCGTCGTTTTCACGAAAACGAACCGAACTCTCGGCCCGGCGTCGACGGCGAGCTGCGGTTTGGGCTTCGCTCTGCACAGCTGTCTGTTGTGCCCGACGTTGCCTTGATGCAGCCGCGCGCGTAGCTCTGCGATTCGCTTCTTCAACAGTGGTCGGTACCTTGCGAGGAGGCGCCATCAGGTATATCGAAGAGCCAAGTCACGTTGCTGTCGGGGCTGCACACGTCTCCGGCCGCGTGACACATGGCACGATACGACAAAACTGCTTCATGAGGCAGCGCTTAGTAATAATGATGACGGAAAAGCGGAAGATTATTTCATAATGATAATGTTGATGATACCTCTGTAATGGGTGCGGAGCTACGAAGCATGCACCCCTGTGTTCTTTCAAATGATTCCTCGAACTTGTTATGCAATCCGCTTTCGGCGACGTGTAGTGGCAGATTATTATTCTGCCACGTCGCATCACATTTGTTAATGCGATTCCTCGGCAGAAGTTATAGCTCTTTAGGTCTTTTAGCGATTATCTTTCAAGCACAGGCGTAGTTCTTGAGTGCATTGAAGGAAGCGTCGATCCAGAAGCTCTTCTTCAAATTGACCTCGCTAAGGCCTTTGATGAGGTACAGCATGATTTTTTTATTCCGGCTACTGCGTCACCTACGGCTAGGCGATACATTGTACGAGGGCATAACACTTTGTTATAAAAGATGCACAAGAAGGTTAATTGTAAATCGCACTCTGTCAGAAATAATCTAGGTGAATTCATCCGTACGTCAGGGGTGTCCGCTGTCCCGTTTACTTTTTGCCATATATATGGAACCGGTTTGTCTGAGTGTACTTGTTGGTTCTAGCATTAGACCATACAGGTATGAAGTTCAGGAAATTAAAGTTTTAGCTTATGCGGACGACATTGCCTTCTTTTGTGCCGATAAACCAAGTGTTCAAGAAGCAGTAGATACAACATTGCGTATTTGAGACATTGCGGGAGCTAGCATTATATTTAAAATAAATTTAGAGGATATTGGATAGGCATTTGGGCTTCAACTCCGTCATTGTTTGCTAATGCTCATTGGAATGAAATTCCATTTGGGTGCA
Organism: Hyalomma asiaticum; assembly: GCA_013339685.2. Lineage (NCBI taxonomy): Eukaryota > Metazoa > Arthropoda > Arachnida > Ixodida > Ixodidae > Hyalomma > Hyalomma asiaticum. The sequence goes on along the minus strand of CM023481.1, from coordinate 31,272,058 downwards.
ACCGTCGTCAAAATAAGTCGGGACGCGCGAGCGACAACCAAATCAGATAAAACTGCATCGCCGCGCCATCTGACGTGGTGCGTCTGGTGTCGAGACATCGCAGTGCGCGTGCACATCCTTTCATTCTCGCAGCCATGTCTTTACTCGCTTGCAACGGACCAGGTGATTGCATGTAGCGTTTAACGCTAGGTGTCACTTTCTTCAATCCGTGCCGAGGGTGAGGGGGGGGCACTGGTGATAAGTTTGGCCAATGCTATTTTTCGCTCGCCCTCAGCCTAAGTCGCTTTCCTTTTTTGTTCTTTCAAGGCCAACCCATCACAATAAAGCAAGTGTTTTTTTTCTCATCCATTCGCCTAGTATGTTGCATGCGCAAGGTGATCTGACTGCCTCTTGTTATTATGTTAATAAACTGAAGCATCCTTTCGGCTCAAACCGTTTTCGATGCCCTCGTTCATATTTCAATATCACATAGTACGCTTCACCCAAAACGAATGTGCAAAGAAGAGAACTAATGATGTGTGTGGCGCCGGTTTGCCACTGAGACGAGATATGCTATCTCTTTAATCAGGGCAGAGCGAGCCGCGTACACTGCACCGCCACCGTGCCCCCGTCGAACTGAGCGCGTTGCGGATTCAAGAAAGAAAGTGACACCTAGCGCAAAACGCTACATGTAATCACTTGGTCCGCTGCAAGCGAGTAAAAAGACGTGGCTGCGAGAACGGAAGGATGCGCACGCGCACTGTGATGTCTCGACACCAGACGCACCACGTCAGATGGCGCGGCGATGCAGTTTTATCTGATTGCGGTCGTCGCTCGCGCGTCGGAAGCATTCATATATGAATTATTTTTATTTGAGACTTTTCTATATATATATATATATATATATATATATATATATATATATATATATATATATATACATATACGGTTTATGACTGCTGCGACGGGGACGGCGAAAACCAGCCGAAACGGTCCATATAATTGCTATCGCAATAAAAGAACGAGAAACGCCTTTTTACTGCGATTTTCAGTTGCGCCTTGCCTCCAAGCGGCCGCCGGCAGAAGCTGAATTTTGACGTCGTCACACCTGCGCGCGCGCGCACGGCCAAGGTCGGCGCAGTCGTCGCAGTCTTTCCGGTGGTGGTGGTGCGCTTGTTTATCCCTGTCGGCGTTTTTCGCACGTGGCCCGTCTGACATTTTCCCTGTCATTTTCGCGGACCACTTCGTCGACGGCGATTACGTGACTGGCCTGGCTGTGCTGAAATGCCTCGGCGTGCCGCTCATCTGTGTTCGCCACCTTTTGTTGCTCAGTTCAACAGACCCTCTTTCTCTGTGTAGGCACGTCATCGCAACGGTGACCGCACGAGCACCTATTGAAAAAGAGAAATTACCCTTTCATTGGCTGTGCAAGAACACATATTCTCGGGTTGTGACAGAAATTGTTAACACTGTGAATGCATGGTTTTGTCACAATGCATAATTTTCATATCGTGTGCACTTCCACTCAGTCTGACATCCAATGAAAGCATATCAGCGCTTTTTAATTGATTCCATATTATAAAGTATAAAAACCACAACGAGTGAATGAGCCCCCACTATAGCATGCATGGGTACTAGGCTAAAACACGCAGCACATTTATGCACATTGTTGTTACACCAGTTGCTTTTCAACTTGAAGCAAAGAATGGCAAGCTTTCATATGTCTCTGCATGATCACGCGTCAGGTTTCGTGAATTCATTGGTCGCGCAGCAGTTCCCCAGTAAATGCCACAGCCAGTCTTTGCCCATGGCCACAGATTCTATGTAGCTAAGTGATCTGGTCGGCGGGTCGCTAGCGCTACCGCCCATATATAATAATAATAATAATGATAGTAATAATAATAGTAATAATAATATACTGATTTCCACAAAGCTACCAATCACGAATTCAGCCAGTAAATCGCTTCTAATTGCTTGGATGTGACAATACCTGTAAACACGGGGCTATGGAACGGCCGCAAAATTACACACATACCGCACGTCGTCGCGTAATAACGACTGCGTAGGCAAAGCCGACCGCGAAGGAAAACGCAAAGCGACAAGCCTCAATGCTACCAATGATTCAGCCGCCAAGCTCTGTCTGTCTAAACCTAGCTCACGAAACTAGACATTTTACATCTTACGTACTATCACTTTACGAGCTGATGCCGCTGCACGGTAAATTTTTTAGAGAAAAAGCTTACTATGTTGCTGGTCCGGGCTGCCTGACCGGCACGTCCACTGCCACCAGCTTGACGCGAAAGGCTCGTAACCGTGAGCCATTATATTTCTTGCCACTTTGGAGTCGTCCCGACTTTAGACGTGTAGTCATCGATGGCAGAGGCGCCGGAACTCGACTCTAGGCTCCCAATGGCGGCGTCGGCGCGCTTCGAATGACTGCGGCTGGCGAATCGGCTATCCGACGAGGATGCCGTGATGTCACACCTTCCGACCCGCGCGGGTCTGGCGGCGTGGCGTGCGCTCACAAAATCGCCAAAAATA